>JAANBA010000160.1:0-109491 GCA_014621435.1 Neopestalotiopsis clavispora
TGAAGGTGCCGTTGGCGAGCCCGAGCCAAATCTCCTCGAGGTCGCGGGCGTCGTGGCGCAGCGGCGGGGCGCAGATGCCCTTGGCGCCCTCAAAGTCGTCGGGGCCGGACCGGAGGCGCTCCGAGAGCAGGTACAGATAGTGCGGGCACGTCTCGGCGTGGATGGGGAGCAGCCGCTTTTGCGCGTCGTTGACGTGCTGGACCGCCTTGGGCGCCGACATGTGGACGATCAGAATGGGTGTGTCCGTGACCTCTGCCAGACTTATGGCGCGGTACGTGGCCTCGGACTCTGCGATCTGAGGGCGGGCTACCGAGTGGAAGAAGGTTCCCGTGTGCTTCTGCTTTGCTAGACGCCTGGTGATTACAGTGTAAGTATAATTGCTTCGATACAAGAGGCTGGAACGTCTTACTTTGTTATTTGCTCGATTATGTCATTGTTCTCAGCATGAATCATGGTGGTGATTCCGAGTCCGCGCGCTCTCATCATAATGTTGAAGAGGTCGCCATCTCCAAGCTTCATTGGCTCATCTGAATGATTCAATCAGTCTCATCCCTTTTGAAAAGTGCACTGGTCTACTCACAAGTCATGTAAATCTTGACACTCGTGATGCCTTCCTTTTCCACGAGAAGCGGTAATTCTTCTTCCAATATCTTTTCAGTCGGATTTGTCAAAATCACATGAATGCCATAGTCGCAAAATGCGTTACCAGCCGCCTTTTTGTGATAAGACTCGAGCGCAGGCCATATGCTTTCCTCGTGTCGCTTTTGGCTCGCAAAGGCTATAACGGTTGTGTTACCGCCAGCAATGGCTGACCGACTCCCAGATTCCCAGGTATCACCTGTAGGCGAATTGTCCTGCTGGATGTGAACATGGCTATCAACGCCGCTGTTGTTTTGTCATTAGTCGTGGGCCACAGAAATAGATTGACACGCGGTCTGATGTGTTTGCTCACCCTGGTGTGACATATGCGCTTTCTGCATCCACAACCTGAGTTTGTGGCCCGGCAGTGAGACTGGTTCCGATGCAGCTGATCTTGCCGCCTATGACACCCAGCTCGACGCCGAGAGGAAGAACCTCTGTAGCCGTGACCTAAAGCAGTCAGATAAATTTGCCTATTTCGAGACTCTTCTGGTGAAACTTACTATACGCCCATTTCGGACTATGAGATCGAGATCAGGCATTACAGGCACTATTGCGAAGCAACGACTGTGTTGATCAATTTCATAGACTAGCCACGGCGGCGAGCAATTTCACAGCAGAATGAGTGAATGATGGTATAAGCAGACAGGAAGGTTGCACGGGACTTCTTTGAATGTCAAAACGATGTTGTCCCTCAAATAAAGGGCCTGCGATCAATATGAAACGTAATATTGCAATAAATGATTGTCATGAAAGGCCGACGGGATATCTGAATGGATGGTGGCTATTTGCTGCTGCTGCTTCGGGCATGAGCCGACGACCCCGCTGTGATGCTGCGTATTATAGCGGATCGCTTATCGCTGTAGCGCCTTCGGACGGCCGGGCAAGCCCGCCGCCGAGATATGGAGACCGGGACCGGAGGCTGACAAGATATACTTGATGGTGTGTCGTTGCTAAGAAGCCGAATCGATTGGAGAAGACACTCTTTATTAGCTCTCAAACAAATTCTCGACTTGAAACTTCCAAGAACAACCTGAGAGAAGTGGCTGTGTATACGGCAGAAGAAAAGCAAACATGTCAAGCAAAGCAGCCCCACGGACCATTACAGTCGCTGCAGCGCAGATGGGACCAAACCAAAAGACCGATTCCAGGGCCTCAATACTGAGTCGCATGCTCAAGCTCATGGATGATGCTGCAGCCCAGGGCGTCAAACTCATTGCATATCCAGAGCTCGCTCTGACAACTTTCTTCCCCGTGCATTACCTGACGGACGTGGATGAAATCGCCAGCTACTTTGAGCCCACGTCGGCAGCGGAGCCGTACGCCCTCTTGTCGTCGCCCAACGTCAAGCCGCTGGTCGACAAGGCCAATGCTCTGGGAATGGACTTTTACCTGGGCTTTGCCGAGCGGTGGACTGGCGAAGACGGCAAGACGACCGACTTCAACACTGCCATGTACTACTCGGTAGCGGCGGGCACTGGCGTGGGCAAGTATAGAAAGGTTCATCTGCCCGGAAGAACCGAGCCGCTCCCCGACCCAAAGGCGTTTCAGCAGCTCGAGAAGAAGTACTTTACGCCTGGCGATATCGGTTTCAAAGCATTCAGAGCTCCCGGGCTCGTTCCGGATGCACTCAAGGCGGAGGATGTTGGATCAGAGACCGAGACAGTGGCCAAGGGAGATCCAATCCTAGGCATGTTGATTTGTAACGACAGAAGGTGGCCCGAGGCTTGGAGGCCATATGGATTACAGGTATGCTCACTCAGAACACGGAGATAACGACTGTGTTACTCTTATGTACTTGCTAAACATTTCATAGGGCGCGGAACTTGTCATTGAAGGCTACAACACCACGGCCTGGGCTCCACAGTACGACGGAACCCCCGAAGAGCAGCAAGAGACAGCCGAGTTCCACCACCGGCTCTCCTGCCAGGCCGGAAGCTACCAGAATGCTCTCTGGAGTATCAACGTGGCCAAGTGCGGCATCGAGAATAACCAGGGCCTGATTGGATGCAGTCTCATTATTGACCCGAATGGCAGAATTGTTGCCGAGTCCAAGACCATGGACGATGAGCTCCTCGTGGCGACCATCGACTTGGCCAAGTGCCAGTACCAGAGGGGTCGCGTCTTCAACTTTGAAAAGCACAGGCGGCCAGAGCACTACGGCATTATTCTGGATCAAGTCGGCTTGCAAGAGATACCTCTCTTGTCTCGCGCATAAGGTTGAGTTGGACACGGGTATTGAGCCGGACTGAGAATGAGCCATCACTGAAAACGGGTCGCATTGATCTCATCTCGCGTTCTTTGCACAGAGAAAAAGGTCAACAACTTTAAAAACTAAATACAAATGGATTCTCAACATTATTATTGACCACTGTTGCTAATTATATGATTGATTACTAAAGCGACTGTACTGCCCATACCAATGCCATAATTACCACTGGTACAGCCGAAAAATGTGAGCCAAGAGAGTTGCCGGATGATGTAGTGATTGATGATCCTTCCGAATTGGAACCAGAACCAGAACCAGTCCCTGAGCCCGAGCCCGTAGATCCGAACGAGTCTGATGAACCTGACGAGCCTGTTGAACCCGAGCCTGAACCTGAACTTGATGAGCCATCTGAAGACGTGTCCGAGCCTGAGCCCGAGCTAGTATCAGTCCCGGAGCCGGAACTAGATCCGGAAGCAGAGCCTGATCCTCCGCTCGACTGCCCTGTTGATCCCGAGCTTGAGCTTGAGCTTCCGCCGTCAGAGCTGTCTGAAGACCCGGATCCGCTCGAATCGCCAGAGGAGCCACTGCTTCCCGAGCCACTCGACGAACCACGGCCTCCTGAACCGCTTGAACCGTTTCCGCCGCTGCTATCGCTGTCATCTGAGTCTCCGCTGCTGCCCGAGCCAGATGTTCCCGTTCCAATTCCAAAGCTACCACCATCCGAGCCCGACCCTTGACTCGCGCCTCCTACAATTTGTCAGCTCGACCATCACAAACACAAGGATACCGATGGTCAGTAGAGAGATGAGGTGCAGACGTACCCTATCCGCCAAGCAGAGCAGTAATGAGAGCAGTGATGAATTCCGAAACCGCCGACACAAGCTAGCGACAACATATTAGTCATCTGTACGATGCTACTCAAAGAGATGGAAGGGTCTTACCGGTTGAGCGTCAGCAATCAGCTGCTTGGTCTCGGTGATAAAGTCCTGAGTCAAGAGGCTGTTGGCGCCATTGAGGAGGTTGCCAATGATCTTGATGTTGTCCGGAGTGAGGAGGCCCGAAGCGGCGTCTACCAGACCGCCAATGTCGAGCTTGCCGAGCGAGTCCAGCAGGGGCGAAATCTGTGCGAGGAGCGCGCCGAGGTCGACCTGGCCCAGGGCGTCGCTGGCCGTGAAGACGATGCTGCGGGTCGTGTTGGCAAAAGGCGCCTCGAGCAAGTCGGCGAGCCCCGTCACGACCGTGTGCACGTCATTAAGGAAGTCGGTGGAGAGGAAGGTCTGGAGCTGCTTGAGCAGGTCCAAGAGGCTGCTGAGGGCGTCGCCCAGGTCCAATGTGTCCTGTCTGGGGGCGAGCGCGAGCTTGGCAAATTGAGCAAACTCGTCGCGCGTCAGCAGATTGTCAATGGCGGCATAGTTGTCTGGCGATGACTTGGCGATTGCCGTCATGGGCATGGACGCGGCCAACGCCGTAGTGAAGAATCTAGAGAACCTCATGGCTGAGCTCTATTCCTATGCAGTGATGACCAAATCGAGACTGGAAGAGGAAGATAGAGCAAAGTGTGGTGGCTGCTTGAGTGTTTCAAGGAGGTGAAAATCATGCATCAAAGGAGGCATAATATAGTAATTTACTCAAGACTTGGGCAATGTTGATTCACCGCGTCTCCTCGCAACCCCTCTCTCCCGTGTATAACCCAAGTCTAAGGCACTCGACGCGATTCCTTTGACATCTCTCATATCAGGTTCCTCTAAGCAATTTCTTGGCGTTACTGTCCGAGGCAGAGTACAATTGCCCAAGAGGCAAGACATTATCGCCAAGACATCAAATATCTTAGGCGAGCAACACGAGTCGTCCCTCGTTGATACCAGATGAAACGGTATAATCATGGCCATGTCACTCTTGGCACTTTTTCCCTGCCTCGGACGGAATTGCCATTACAACTTATTTCCTCTCCAAGCAATGGAGTACCCGGAGACCAATTGTGAAAGCGGGGGAATATACGAATTGAACGTTGAGTGCGTCCACGACATGTCAGATGCGATGAGTGCAATTCATTGCGGATTGTGTAAGTCGCGATATTCACATGATTCGTGCCAGGATTATGATGGTCAATTCTCGTGGGCTATAGACGTGCGGCTAATACAAAAATCACACATCAGACGAACTTATCCAATCACTTCCTCTCTTGGAGCTGCGCCGTTGCATGTCAGGGACCAGCGTAGTGTAACCCCCCAAGACATGACATACATGATCGAGTATAAGTGCTGCGGGGACGTATGCCGAGGCCATGTCAGACAGACGGTTGAGGGAAAAGTATGGGGTCCCCGCATCTGTGGCTGCGTCTGGGGTCTGATGCGGAGATGGAGGCTCAGAGAGGTAACTTGATTCGGGTATGCAACTCGTCTCGTCTTTTTACTCGACTCGTCCTACACCCGTGACCTCGAACTTGTGGCACCCATGCGACACTGCCAGGGACGGAAGCCAGGCCGAAGCGAGGCTTTGTGCATCTGCAGGAAGAAGCAGCAGTCGGAGATGAACTCCCGGCCTTGTCTACAATCACTCGGCCGAGTCGCAATGACAACTTCTTGGATGGATGATCAATACGACCAAGAAAGAGGATGTTCGATGATAATCGAAATGCAATGTCACTCCGGAAAGAATCCTCGGCTGAAAGGAGTCCTGTTGTGAGACCTCGGCCCACTTACTCCATTTCTTACTTTGCACCGACCTCTCCGTGCCAAGGCTACGATGACCTCCATTCAAAGTGGAATGGCACACTGATAATCAAGATGCGCAGAAACAATACTGGAACCGAGGGACCTTCGAGGGCTACAGTCTGGAATGACGCCTCGGACGCTGAGATTGTTAGAATTGGTTTGATGTAAAACCTATCAGCCAAGCTGCCGAGTCCATTTTGCAGCAGACTAGTCTTGAAGCCATCATTGCCAGTCTTTTCTCATCGTTCATCTCAGAGCTCGCATTGCTTGAAAAAAAAGAAAGAATCTAGTTTCTTTCATTGCATTTTCTGCACAAAGCTTGTACTTCAGTCATGCTGCTCAAGACAGTAGTAGGCTTCTGGTTCACGGCGGTCGCCTCGGCGTCGCAACACCAGCAGCATCATAATGCAAAGAGAAGTGACGCATCTTCGACGCCGACAGCAGCTTCTAGCTTTGACTCTGCCAAAGTTTCATCTCAATTGTAAGCTTCACTCTACCTTTGTTGCATCCTTTCGATGACTTACAAGAGAAAAACAGGCAAGTTCTGCTCGGCGGGATGACTGTCTCGGCTCTGGTACCCAGCCCAACAGTCACGCTTGGAATTTCCATTCCCGCCGATCTGAGGACCGAGATCATGACTGCGGTGCCTCCCGATGTCATTGTCAAGCTGATGAACCCGACGTATCGCGAGAGCGTAGCGTCTGACTTTGCTGCTGGTAACACCCCCAGCTGGTATGAAGTAGGTGAACTCCCTTTTCTCCTCAGCGCAATTCGTGATTATTCAATGGCTTACAATAGATGGCAGACCCTCGATCCAGAGCTCAAGACCTTTTTCGAAGGTATAGCCAAGGATATCAAGACGGGTGACGCAGTCTTCACCGTCACCTCGACTCCCACTGTTACAGGGGCGGGATCTACAGAGGCCACGGGCGACTCAGTCGCGTCTAGTTCCAGCTCTGGCATGGGAGCTGCTCCTACAGGCATTGGTAGGGAGATGGCAGCGAGTGTCATTGCTCTGGCAGGAGCGGCTGGTGTGGCATTGATGCTATAAGGCAAGCAGAAACCAAAGTGGAAGCGCATGGAAATTGGCACGATAAGTACGGTGAACATTTGTGACAATGAGATGGGATAGTGTCTTAATAATCTGAGTCTTTCAATATAATGTGACAAGAACCTATTACACTTTGTTGGGCGGTTGCAGAGGGCTTACTAGTGGACTCTCCTATAGCGCTGTAGAATTTAGGTTTAGAGGGACGTTTCAATTCTCGGAGGTTAGCCGCACGAGCTAGTTGACCATCCTCAATACACCCCTTTTCCGCCCACTACCATCAATCATTGATCATCTTCCAGGCCCTGATTTTCTAAATTTCGTCTGCTGTCTTTTCTCGGAAAGTTACAGGCGGAAAAAGGAGAGAATCACTCTGCGGAAATACTCTTGTATCATCATTTTAGGGAATCCTGCGACGATGGTAAACGGGCTCACCTCGGATCGCGCATCTAACAGTAACGGCGAAGTTGCCGATGAACACACCGCTTTATTAGCGCCACAGCGGGCACCAAATCCTCCGCAGGATCTCATGTTGAACAAATCACCGGACGCTTTGCCGAATCATCATGACTTTGATGAAGGGGAAGAGGAATATGGAAATGAGGACTCAGATGTGCGCTCTTCGGGACTTATCCTCCCTCAGAAGGCGTCCATTTCAAGTACTGCAGGGCTGGTGCCCGAGGCACCTGAGGGCGTCCTATCTCAACAGCAACAGCACAGAGTGAGGTCGGCGATAGGCTGCAATGGTGTAACGAGTCCGGAGGAGGGCGGATCAGCTCAAGCGGATCTCGACGTCGAAGCGGCGCCCTTGCTGGGGACGGCTAGGGTCGAAAGACAATATCTCAGCAATACGAACCCTCGCCTGTTCATGCTGATTTTCCTAAGTATCATGCTAGCAATGTTTATAGCCATATTTGACGGTACAATTATGGCTTCGTCGCATCCTGTGTAAGTCAAGCCAGCGAACAAACAATCTCCCGTATTGGGAGTGATACAGAAGCTATTCATGTTCAAATGGAATGCAGGCTAAATTGTTATGTGTACCAGTATCACGTCTTATTTCCATTCCTCCAACAGCGCTTCCTGGCTCTCAACTGCCTTTCTACTCACGAGCGCAGCATTGCAGCCCCTTACAGGACGACTTAGCGATGGTATGTGTAGAGAAGATCCGCAGTCCTCCAGATAACTAATATCCATTGCTGACACAATTCTATTAATGCAGTAAGTGGCCAGTGAATCGACAACCCCGCGCCTTCCAGAGCTATGCTGCTCATCCTACCTTTGCGGATCGTGAACGGAATGAGACTGACTTGGCCGACCGTTCAGACAATTGGACGCAAGCCGCCTTATGTAGTCACCATGACCGTGTTTGCTGCCGCCACTATTTGGTGCGCTTTGGCAGACAGTATAGAGAGTCTCATCGTCGCGAGGGCATTCTGCGGCCTGGGTGCTGGCGGAATGATGTCACTGGGCAACATAATCATCAGTGACCTGGTACCTATAGAGTGAGTGCCTATGACCAATTCATTTTATACGACATGAGACTCCTCACGATCAGAGCCCACCAGGAAAAGCTAACGTCGGAAATTGATCCAATCCAGACGTCGAGGAGTGTATCAAAGTTACATCAATGTCGTGTTCGGACTGGCAGCTGCCTCAGGAGCAGCACTGGGCGGGCTCATGGCCGATACGCTCGGCTGGAGATGGGAGTTCGGCGTCCAAATTCCACCGATCTTGATCTGTCTCGCGGCCGCTACTGTCTTGGTGCCCTCAGACCTCGGAATCCAGGGGAAGAGGGAGACGTTTGTGGAAGCGATGCGATCGTTTGATACTACCGGTTGCATTCTACTGACAGCATCCACAACTTTTTTGATTCTGGCTATGGTAAGCGGTTACCCTCCCATTGTTGAACGCACTGCGGTACGTGTGAATTGACGCTCGATTTTTCCAGAATCTCGGAGGAAACATTTTCCCATGGTCCCATCCTATCATTATTGCCTCTTTCGCCATTGTTGCCGTCTGTCTCCCGAGCTGCCTATGGGTTGAATCTAGGGCCAAACGCCCAATTATGCCATTAGTCCTATTGCATAGCTCGCCGAGGGCGAATATCATCTTCGCCAACTTTATAGGATCATTCATCTGGAATGCTGTCCTTTTCAATGTGTAAGAATACCTCTTATCCTTGCGTCACCTTTCCTTGATTACACAGCCGGCAGCACTAACTTGATGCCACTCGAATACAAAGACCGCTGTACTTTCAAGCCGTACTCCTCACGAGTGCCACCGAGTCCGGATTGCGCCTCATCGTGCCTCAAATCACCGGTGCTGCCGTCGGCATCGCAACCGGCCTCCTGATCACTTGGAGCAAGCGGCTAAAGTGGCCGCTCGTGACCGGCGCCGCACTGACGCTCGCGGGCAACGTGGCGCTCTGCTCGCTGTCGCGCGACTGGCCGTCTTGGGCATACCTGCTGGTCCCTTGTCCCCGGAGCTGCGGGCGCCGGATTCCTGTTCCCGGGCGCGTTCCTGGCGGTGCTGGCTGCGAGCGATCAGGCGGAGCAGGCTGTCGTCTCCGCCACGCTCGTGCTCTGGCGCGCACTAGGCTCCGTCCTAGGGGTCGCTTGCTCATCCCTGGTGCTACAGAATGCGTTGGTATTGTACCTGGGCCAGTATGTCTCCGAGGAAGGCCATGAGGCCGGCTGGAAGGACGCGGTCATTGAGAGGGTCCGCGAGAGCGTCGAGGCGGTGGCCGAATTCGAGGGTCTCGTGTTGGAACAGGTCATCCAGAGTTACGAGGCGGCACTCCGCATTACTTTCCTATGTTGTGTTGGTGTCGCGCTGGTCGGCTTTTGCTTGTTATTGCCGATTAGACTGGCAAGACTAGAAGCAAGGAAGTGAGCACGAAACAAGAGAGCATCTTCAGTCCGGGATAAATACCATTTGGGTGCAATATATATCGTAATCTAGAACTTAGCCCTGTGCAGCATAGCCTTGAGTCGTGTGGCGTCTAATCTGTCTACATCTTGCGATCACTGAGGCCGTCGCACCATGGCGTAGTTGCGGTAGATGCCATAACCCCGGAATTTGTGGTTGTCCCAAGCATTCAAATCGATATCTCGATGGTCAACCTTCTCAAAGCCGAATCGCAGGTACAACTGGTATGATGCGGGAAAAGCGATCAGCCAGCATGGGAGACTGGCCTTATCCGATATCTCAAGGCAATATTTGAGTAGCTGCGAGCCAATACCCCGTCCCTGGCACTCGGACGCAACGGCAAAAGTAGAGAGGTCTGTCCATTGTCAGGCGATGCCGACAGTTGAGCGGTTGTGGGGGCGACTTACAATAATGCTTCTCGCCCCTCATGTGTTCCCGGAGATTTTCCATTTCAGTGCCCGCCGCTACGATGAAGTCCTTGTTCATGGAAGGTGGCATCTTCTGCGCCATCATGGCGGTCGGAGTAGGTCCCGTCTCATTACCCGTTTCCAAGGTGAAGCAGGCAAACCCGACTATCTTATCCGTGTCTCCATCGACGGCCTTGAGTACCTGTGTAGCTTCATCATTGAAGCGGCCCGAGAGTCTGCCCTTGAAGAATTCGTACATGTGCTTCTCATCTCGCCAGTTCTTGTGTGCGAACCTCGAGGCGGCCTCGTCAGAATAAGACGACCGGTTGACCTCGGCCAGGGCGGGGAGATCTTCCAGGGTAGCCTGCGCAATGGTTATGGCCATGATGGGGGAAATGAAAGAGAATGCAACTCCAACTATGGCGTCTTGAGAATGGATAAGAACCTCTTGCTCAGATGGAGGGGCTGAAGCGGGACGGGACGATATTTGGCTCGGAGGATCAGACACGAGATAGAGAGAAATAGGCGAGATAGGGAAACAAGGGAGGCAAGCGGGATCAACCGTCGTTGGCGAGTTGAGTTTTCATAGCACAACTCTTGATGTGTGGGCTGTTGGTTGTTCTTTCAACAACCTTGTGGACAGAACGAAAAGCAATGCGGGTGGGGGGTTGGTTTGGTTTGACCACGTACAGCACCTGCTTGCCAGGTAGGTAGGCACAGAGTACGAAGTAGGTAGTATGAGTTACCTGTACACAGTAAGTATCTTGCATGCGACTGCCCGAGACACCCGTTTGCGTGGCAGTGTCCTATAACCGCTGGATTAGTCCTCAGATCGGTGACGGCTGGGGAATCCCCGGTGTTGTATGTTTTGGCCGTTTGACAAATTATTGAGCCTCGTAAAATGGTCGATGAAATATCGTTAATTGCAGTCAAATGAACTTTCCTGCAATAATGCAACTTTGTGATTCTTTTTTGGCACACGAGAGGTGAAATGCAGTGATGTGGCACAGGCGAAAGCAAAGGACCCAGCAGCAACTGCTTAACATTATAGAGCTTGCAGTGGGGTAGGAAGCCTTCTCGTCGCGTTCAATTAGTGCTACGGTATGCAGTTGCCTGGCGTCTAGACAGCGCTAGCCATAGTGCCCATATTGTGAGCTTAAGCACTGGCATTTAGAATTTGCCTCCGAAATAAATCAAGCGATACTACACCATATCGACTCGTTCACTATATCGGAGCTTATGACTAACTCTTCCAGCCAGTCACTGAAGTCTACAATGGTTGCGATGCTGATGCCATTGGTTGAACGTCACAGCATGTGACCAGTATAGGTAGAATTCGCCCAGAGGGTGGTCATCGTGTTTTATCATAATCAGCAGTACAACTCTGTGATGAACGACTCTGACAAACTACCTATGTACATAAAAGAACACCAACGCTAATTATTGACGCCCTGAGCACGAATAAATCATGTTTTCGAGGAAGCCTCTAGTACACTGGCTGCCTCCTTAGTAAACGTCTCCTCGGGCATTTTCTGAGCAAGCTCTAGCGGCGTCTGACCATCCTCGTTCCTCTGCATCAAGTCGGCGCCTGACAGTACCAAATACAGGATTCCTTGGTCCACCTGCCACCAGTGGAAGCCCTTGGCCAGCTCGTGGAGCGCTGTGTTCATTCCACCCTGCACCGCGTCGTCCTCGTAGACCTCGCCGGGCCGGTCAATATCTGCAAAGGCCTCTTCGCCCGTGCGGCTCTGGGCGTTGACGTCCACGCCGCCCTGTTCCACAAGCAGACGGATCACGTCCATGTTTGGCAGCTCTCTGCGACAGGCTACCACCAATATCGGGTCGACCGAGGTTGAGGGGCCGCTGATGTCGTCGGCAATCTTGGGTCCGTATCTGGAGCTGATCAGAGTCTCCATAAGCGACGCGAAGCCGTGTCGCGCGAGAAGCCGAGCGATATTCCCGACGTCTTCCTCGCGCAGTGGCGGTAATTGGTCGTCATAACGAAAGATTCGATAAAGTAACTGGATTTCTCGCTGGCGAAGCAGGTACTCCACCACGGCCAGGCTGACATAGTCCCGACGTTGGTGTGAGAGTGAGCCATAGGCTTCTTGTAAGTCGTCCTGACAGCGTTGTATAAGCTCCATGGCAGAGTTATCTTCAGGTGATGCTGTAGATGAACCATTGAAAGCACCATGTGATAGGAGATGACGGAAAGATTTTGCAGTATACGTCATCCTCTTGGACTCGGAAAGTCGAATGCCTTCCTCGATTCGATGTTTCAAGCCAGGAACGTTTTCCCCACGCTTGAGCAGCGAGCCAAGTAGTAGAGGCAGAACGTCATGAAGACCGGCCGTGTCTTGGACCGACCGGATACCGAACGTCTTCGCCGGCACGGGATCTCCGTATGTCTGCTTCAGATACTGGCGCAGGACTCTGCCCGGGGCAACCCACGGACGTAACGGGTCATTTAGCTTGATGCCGCCAACTGCATTCGCGCACCAGTCGTCCGGTATCGTGGTTTTCATGATGTCCTGGGACTCGAAGAAATCTGGTTTGCTGTAGTCGGACCAGAGGGCCTGTTCCTCCTCAAATTCGGTGCACGCATCGAGCGGCGTCCTGTCATTCACATCCTGCGCCGTGGGGTCCGCACCGGCCGCCAGGAGAAGTGACACGGTTTCGAAACGGCCGGAGCGGCAGGCATAGTGCAATGGCGTGCGGCCGTGCTGGTCCCGGGCATCGACCCTGTCACTGCGCCCTGCCATCGCCGATAGAAGCATGCCGATGGCGTTGCTCTGCCGAGCGCGTGCAGCTAGGTGCAGCGGTGTCATACCCTCCAGGGTTGTGCCTGCCGGGTCCGCACCAGCGGCCAGCAGCTCCTTGACCATGTACTCGGACATCATCGAGGCCAAGTGCAACGCGCTGGCGCCATCGCGATCCCGCGCATCCATATCGGCGGTCCGCGAAGTCAGCCATCTCGATTGTTCCATCAAGTGGACGGGCAGCTCCGCCTCGTAGTACCCCACGGCACAGAGCGCGTGGAGAGCGAGGCGGCCCTCGGAGTCGGGCTGATTCACGTCACCAGTACCCGAGCGCTCGAGCCGGTCGAGCTCCGCTACAGATTTGCCAGCAATGATGGCTTTGTGTAGGCGGGGCATGCTGAACTTGCTACCCCGGGCATTATGGGCATCTGAGGGTGGAGGGGCTCGCTGCGATATACCGAGGTGATGGTCTGATGAGAGATGTCGCGCAGCATGGCAACTACTCATGGGAGAACGCCGTAGAGTCCAATTTTTTCGAGAGAGCGCCAAGCATGATGCGTCGAAACTTCTCGGAGGCGCACGAGGCCGAGGAAAGGCCCTTAGGGCAAGGACGTATTCCGTGAGAAGTGGGAGGCAGTAGTGCGGCATCTTTGGCCATCCTACGTCGAACCTTGCCGAAGGGCCTGCCCGTTGTTCAACGAAAACCCCTCATCATGTGCAACCTGTAATCGCGTGAGTGAGTAAAGCAGAAGGCTCCAATATAGAGCACGTAGATAAGCAGTTCAAAGAATAGTGCGAGACATGATCCCGGATGACAAGCAAGGCCAAGTTCCAGGATCCCGACGAAAGGTATGGTGCAGTCAAAAGAAGCATCAGCCGAGCAAGGATAAGATCCCTGCCAAGGCTGGTCCGCTAAGCACCTGGGCACTGGAGTTACTACCGTCTTCTTTTATTTTTCAACAAGTCTTGAAATGGCTGATTATAGAACGGATTGAAGCTAAAGGAACTTTGCCGCATTAACGCAACCTCGTGATCTTCTTTTTTCTTCTTGTATACGAGGAGTGAAATGCCGAGATGTGGCACATGTTGAAGAAAAGAACCCAGCAACTGCTTACTTAAAAGGATTTCAGCCCCAATTGCCCAGAGGCGCAGCACATTAGTCACAACCAATATGAGTCAAAGTGTATGGCACGGTCGCCTACTATTGGCAGTGATTTGTGAGCGTCATCGCTTTCACCAGCTGATTGATTCCGCGATAGTTCGTATTTGTTTGGGTTTAAACTGTTTTCATCATGATGGCTTGCAATTTGTCACCAGTGGCAGAGTAGACATGAATTATGACAACATGTAGACCTGATCCTCTAGACTTATTCCAAAGTTCACAGATCACTCTTTTGATAGACCATGGCTGGAAAGCTTGAATGAAGATATTCACAGTTCTCGGGGTCCTCTCTGGGCCGCCCTACAGCTGGTGGCGTCCGGGGATTATCCACTATAGCCACTATAAGCTGTGCCGCAAACGCCAAGCGTCTAGACTCCAGCGCCGAACAGAGACCGCGTCAGTCTTAATATTAAGTGCTGCGCCGTACTATCACCAATCCCACCTAGTTCGCGATGGAAACCCTTGAAATAAGTCTAGTTGGTAAGCTTACGGTGGGAATAGCAAGTTTGTTCGAATAGTTTAATTTAGAGAGCATTGGCCCCTTTCCCCCATTAAATATCCCATTGCTTCTCGCGGCAAACCTAATTCCCAATTCTGTTGATCACTTCGCCTTTCGTTTCAATTGTATACACGCGTTCGTTACCTCTTGTAATACACTCGCTGCAATGAAGTTTACTGCTTTCGAGGCCGCTGTCGGCCTGTTGCAAGTTCAAGCAGTCCTTGCTCAAACAACCACTGGCACTCCTACTACAACAACCAGCGCTACTACAACCTCGGCAGAAGCGACCTGTACTGCTTCCCTCATTACCAAGCTTTGCGACTATGAAGATCCCGGTATCTGGGCCGTCGCCGAGGACAGCGTAGCCCACTGCTGGGAGTACTGCAACAACAACCCTCCCTGCAGCTTTGTCATCTTCTATCCAGGAAACCCAACAACAGGTTCCGGTAAATATCCTTGAACACTTGACGATTAGAGCCAAGAATCACGGCTAATACATTCTCACAGGTACATGTTGGCTCTACCCAGGTGAAGACTATGACGAGTCCCTGGGCAGCACTTCTGGCTGTTCCAGCCCTTACCTGCAAGTATATGACAAGCCAACATGCACCGGTGGAAGCACGACGACTGCTGCGTGCGCAGCAACCGAGACGCCCACAGCCATTGCCGAAGTCTGCGACTACCCGACGCCAGATGACGACTGCTTCTCCAGCTGCTCTGCCAGCAAGGGCGCAGTCGACTGCTTGAGCCAATGTGTCGAGGCCGATGCTTGCGAGTACGTCGTCTTCAACCCGCACAACGACGACAACGACCCGTATGCTTCGGGCACCTGTTGGATGTACGACAGCGGCTCGTACAATGCATCAGCCGCGAGCACTTGCAGTGGCGATCCCGAGCAATACGTTTACGAAAACCCGTGCCCCAAGCCATCGTCTTCCTCTGCCACCACTGTTTCGACCGCCACGGCAACCAGCACGGATGGTACCGGAACCGGGACCGCACTTGCTGCCGAGAGCGCGGCCAGTGGTACCCAGACTTCGGCTGGCATGGGCCTTTCGCGTCGCAACCCACTGGCGGCAGGTATGCGATGGTTGAGTCGTAATTAGTGTAATGTCTTTACATATATAAGTTGTCAGAAATGCAGTTTGACTTTCATGAGTTGGTACTAGCACGACAATGAATAGCATTGCTGTGGTTGAAGCGGCTGCCTTGGCTTCGATGATATATATATCACGAATATCAAAACAAATCATCAAGTTCAAAGATCATACATTTGTACACAAGGGTGGCTTGTCGAAGTAAGGATAACAATCGTCTAGATTGATATGCGAACATTGACTACCAGGTCTCCAAGTAATTCGCCAACCGCCATCCAGAACCATGCCGCCTGGGTAAAAGTAAGTATCTGACCATGCGGTCCGCGCTATTGCCTTGACGTGACGAGAGAAGCCTTATAGCGTGGTCGGTTACCCCGATCATCCGTCCGAATAATGCTTGGCGAGAATACTGCTTTCTGAAAGCAGTGAGTGTAAGGAACTTGGCGATCTTGCGACACCATGTTCCTAGTATGCAGGTGACCCCACATGCAGATTGCAACCAGGATGGCTAGGTAGGTAGGTAGGTATTTAGCGGGCTTATAGATCATAGTTTCGATCCTGCAGATAGTAGATTGCTACGCCGTTCAACCCCAGCTTGTACACGATCGTCAGTAATGATTTTCTTTCGGTCGGGTGAGAGATCGACTAACTGCAACTACACAGCGATTAGGTCCAGCCTCCAGGTCGGGAAATTCGGGAACGGCGTTCGACCTTCGCGCCCGTGCGCGTAACAGCTGTTGATGTTGAGCACCAAGGGGATAATGTTCCGGCTCTGGTCTCAATGTTAGATAGACTTTGTTGTCGGGGAGAGGGGGCTCTGTACGTATTGGCTCTGGTCGGAGTCTTTTCCACACAAAACGTAGAATCATGAGCACAATTGGCACGGTGCTAATGAGGAGTGCCGATAGACCAATGATCGCCTCGTTTGAGAAAGCCATTTTCAGGGTGTTGCGATTGCTGTGACAGCTCATGCTACCAAGCTGGATGCTCCCCCATGCAGTCTGGCATGCTGAACGAGCAAACCTTATGCTCGACCATTTTGTCCAAAATCTTGCCAGACCAGGAATTGGCTATCACTGTGACATAAGTACATGTATTGTTCTGAGCCAGACGCTTATTTTCTGAAGAGGATGCCTACAGCAGATTTTGGATTCAAATATTGCATTAAGCTCTGTCTGGGAACAGAAATTGGACATTTGTGGCCGCGTGCCCAATCAAAGTCTGCCAGCCTGGCCCTGTAATCTGACCATGCATCCAGACTTAGACCAGCACCGCCCATCCGCTCGTCTTCATGTTTTGTTCACTATTGGTAGAGTAATCTTCGCAGCCACGCAAGGTACTGTAGCGAGTAGGTATTCTGATGACGAGGAGGTCGTTGTCGCCGTGAGCCCCTGGGAAGGTGACATGCCTACAGTCAAACAGCCATTTCTAGGTAGCCTATCAGAGCCTTAGCATTCCGTCATTCTCCATTGCCCTCAATGAACCCCGCCATATGTTCGCCCAATGCCCGTTCCGTATCCTAAGCAAAGCAAGACACCGCAAATTCTCGACACGCGATACTTTTGTAGATACCGCCAAAATCGGCCAGCCTCAGCTCAATACGTGGTTTTCCTTTTTCAAGTCCTGGGCAATACTGCGAAACTGGGCGCCCAAAAAGCAGCACAGGTGCCGGGCGTATCGCTCGGTAACGCAAGAGTGCATGCATGGGGCGGAGCCTGATCCTCATGCATATAATTGGTGTTGCACACTTCATACAGAGAGCATCCCGGCCAGAAATTGGGCTCACCCAGACGCTTTCGGTCTAGCACCAAGATTTTGGATACCTTGCTCGTAGAGCTGCTGGAAAGGACCACCAGGTCCAAGTATCCATTACTGACCCTAAGTGTATTGACCGTCTCAAATATCACCGAACCAGAGATTTACAACATCCATTAGAAAATCGAACGCCCTTGGGCGATGCAAGATTTTTCATCTTTGAAGCATACGTATTTGTCATGGATGCCAACAACTATGATGCACTCAGCCATGCCTCTTCGGCTATACCGAGCGTTTCCCCACACGTGTCTGGAATCCCCCAACAATCAATTTGGGAAGAGCATAAATCTATGTTCATCCAACTCTACGTGAAGGAAAAGAAAACTTTGCGAGAGGTTAAGGCTATCGCCGAAAAGGATTTTGCTTTTCCTCGAGCACCGTAATGTTGCCCTTCTGTATTAGGACACTTGATTCAATAAAATCTGACATACTCAGACTAAGCACCTACGAATCCAAGTTCAGAAATGAGCTTGGCCTGAAAAAGAAGCTCAAATGGTTCGATTGGATCGCTATACACGACCACATCTCGCACCTTGGAAGTCCCAAAGTTGAAGTTCTCCTGGATGGAAACATCATTCCACCAAAAAAATTGAAGAAGGAGATCAATAGAAACTTGAAGAAGAGAGCAGGGCGCAGCATCACAATAGGTATTTCGGCCTGTGCCAATTCCTCTGGCGAAAACTAATTACCACTTAGGTGCATCAAACCTGCCTGAAGGGGTTGAAATAAGACCTGTTTTGCAAAAAATCACGGCGTATGATTGTCAAATAGTCACCATCAGTCCTGCTATACCACAACCCTCCATGGTTGATGCAAGTCTGATTATGCAGCCATTTTCAATCGACATACAACCTCCAAACAGGTTTCCCTCCCCTCACAGGATCGTCTCAAATCAGCTTGTCATTTGTTCTACCTCGGATCCGCTTCTCGTCAATGATTTCTTCGGCTCTTCTGAAATGTCCATGGAAGTGGCTGAATCTTTATTTTTTAGCACGGCTAAAGAAGTGCCTCATATCACATCAAGGCTACCCGGTAGACTCCAGATGACGTATGATCTTTTGTCTTCAAGACTCATCCACGATCGCTCCGCCTCAAGCATTCTCGTTCTAGATCCCGAGTTTCGAAAGTTATGGTCATCGATGCTGGATCATTTACCAATCAGGCGAGCTCTTATTGATCCGGCTACATCTCGTAAGAATGCCGGCCAAAGATATCTTAGAACACTACTAATCACTTCCTAGATCATCACTCTCAGGACGGCGATCATTATTGGTCGTCTGACGAAGATCTCTTCACTGATATCCAGAACGCCCCGCCATCGCACTATTTGAGCTCGGCAGAACACCGTCACCAAAGATTGACATGGCCTGTCCAAGAGATTGGCCATTTAACGGCATCTCCAATGGATGCGCCTTTATCCACATCCAGAGACGTTTTTCATGTAATCAACGGTGTTCTCTATCTCTTATCGAACAACCCTAATAAGGATGAAGCGCTTGAGTATGTGCGTGAACTCGTGGCACAGAGCATGCCATGGTCCATCGTGGAAGCAATCTTGAAAATCCCTAGTCAAACTATTCAGTCGATTTGGGTGTTATTGGCCGATTGTGCCTTCGAACTCTACGAGCGGCGCTTATTCGACGCAGTCGCCAACCCTGCTAGCGACCACACGGAGTGGCTGGCACGGCATGGGTGCAAATGGCTGACACAGGCTGCAGTACTGGGATCTGCAGCTTTGTGTCGCAAACTCATGGAACTTGGAATATCTTCGAATGTCGCTGTGGACAGAAATCTTGCATTCTTCCATAAAGATCAACAGAAAACACGTCAACATGACGTCCGCCCATGGACCACTACTGGCCTGCAAACCTCACCGTCGTGGTACCGCAAAGACCCCTTTTTTAAATTCGGAGTTAGGCTTGAGATTGAGTTGTATACCTCACCACTTGTTGAGGCTGTAGTCAAGGGCCACGTCGAAACTTTCGATGTGCTCGTAGAGGGTGGTGCAAACTTCGAGGAACGAATCAACGGTTGTACTGCAGTAGGGCATCTTCTACATTCATTATTCCACAATAACGTCAATCTTGAGGCTCGGCTTCAGATTTTACAAAAGTTACTCGAGCTGGGCGCAAGACTTGATGTCCCATTCTATGATGCACCACGGGAAAGCCCTTATTGGAACGGGTCATACGATAACATTGCAGACATATCACAAGATACCATCGCAGATATGGTATGGCAAACAAACTGCCCAGAGGCAATCCATGTAGTCCAAAACTATGCGAAAGCCTGTCCTAGAAGACTTACAGTCCATGGAATACTTCGAGCAGCAAGCAGCAGCGCTGAGGAATTAGCAGATCTGATTCAGAGCTCTCAAGCGCCAACCTCAGCAGAACGACTCTCAATCGAGAGGACTGCATTGATGAAAGCTATTGACAAGCCTGAAGTTCTCTTGAATATGATCAAAGCAGAGCTCGACTTGCATGAGCCAAGAGAACTGATATACATCAACTTTGGGTATGGTGGATTGGAATATGCACACATGGAGTCCTTTGTTCCGCGAAACATCATCTTGGAAAAGTACCTCGCACTCATCGCCGAACAGCCTCTTCATCCCTTCGCTCGTCATATTCTTCAATCAATTTCCCCCCAAGCCTGGCTAATCACACCGCTGACTTCGGTAATACTTGGTGTTTGTAAAACATCCGATTCTTTGAACCTCCTTCTTCAGACTGGGGTGCAGATACAGAAGCCTTGCCTCATCTCGGCTTTCGCGCAAGCTGCCAGAGACGATGATCATGATCGCATGTCACTGCTCTTAGGTCTGTTGGGCGATATCAATAACAGCCTGCGACCGGTCCTATTCACTGGAATATCCTCATTCTTGCGGCAATTGCCAACCCTTTCGCCGATAGAAGCAGTGGCCTAGATCTAGGCCAAGACCCCGCAAGTATTGAGACATTGAACTGGCTGATCGCACATGGTACCGACATTCCCTCTTGCATCAAAACTCTCAATTCCATTCAAGATACGAGAAGGTCCATCGACTTTGACACTAAGAGGCTAGAATGGTTGCTGGCACACAACATTCGGCCAGAGGGCAAATCCCTGTGCGGTATCTTTATGGATTACGTTTCGCTTGATCGCCAGAGCGTTGTCCCTCCTGAGCTCACAACATCATTGTTCGAGCCCTCGAAGATGAATGATTTACCTTTGTTCGAGCCGTGTAGTGCCATGATCGACCAAAGTGGACAGTCTGTGATCAAGGAATTTGTTTTGGTGTATTTTATAAAAGTCGGCGCACCTGTGGAATTCCTTCAACGCCTGTGCGATTCTGGTATCGATTGCAATACTCCAGCAAGGTTTTGTGATTTCGACAAACAACCATTGTCTTGGCATTTTTTCACGTGCGACCATGATTGTTATTGCAAGTGCTTGACACCGCTCCAAGCCGCAATCTCAGCAAATCGTATCGATGTTGTGCAATACCTCCTAGAGAAGGGAGCCAATGCAAACGATGGCGCTTATTACAATGCTCTCCAATTTGCTTGCACCTTAGATCGCTCTTTTGATGGAGATTTTGGGTCAGCGTTGTCCGCGAGAATCGAGATCGTCGAATGTCTGTTGATAAATGGTGCTGACCCTGGTGGGACTAAGGTCTATAGTCTACCGGCTCTCAGGGTGGCAATCAGAGACTTCTGGCAGAGAGACTTTCCCGAAATCGACCATCGAGTGCTCCTAGAGCAACATGTACGACTACTGGAAGTCCTGATGGATGCTAGTGTGGGAACCGATGCTTTCGACACAGTTCTAACGGATGCTCTCCGCGATGTGCTAAACTTGGTGCAAGATGGTGAATCCCAAAAAGCAGTAACGAAAGTGCTCCTTGCATATAAGACCGATATCGATAAGCGAACATGGCGCCAAGTCCCGTACGGTGGTTTGCTAATGAAAGCGTGCCGCAAAAGCGACATTGACAAGATCAAGACTCTACTCGACCAAGGTGTCAGTCCAAATTGGGCTGAGCCTCCAAACTGGTATAATATCTCCATGTTCGGCAGCGAAGAGCCCTCTCCATATACGCCTTCGGCAGTGCTTGCGGCTCAAGGAAATATTCCGCTTCTTCTCCTCCTTCGTGCAGCCGGCGCTCAATTAGTGAAACTTGATAATTCCCTGGAATGCGCAGCTAGCGCGGGGAGGCTAGATACAGTCGCTTGGTTGTTACAGTTTGAGAATCGCGAGGAAGCATTTGCAAGGGCAATGATGCGTGCTCATTTGAAGAAACACATCATCATCCGAACGTTGATCGAAGAACATCTTCGTTCAATAGGTTCAGACCTTCTCGAGCATGGCAACTGGCAGCATCCACTGTATTACTCGAATGAAAGTCACTACGCTAACAGGTTCCAAGACGAAGATTTCGAAGACCATCTCGGTCCACAGATTCATTTGGGGAACTATGCATAGGATCAAAGGAACTTATGGAAAACTCTTAGGCGGTCCTTTCTGGCTGCAAGAAAGGGAGAAAGAAAGTCCTTAGAGAGCTGCCTCATATAATCGAGTTACGATGTGCAGTCGGTACTGTGTACGTGGATCTGACATTAGAGATATGGCGGCTGAAGTATTAAGGCTTTTGGATTGCACTTTACTTCTTTGTAGCTTCTTATCGCTTAATTTAAAGAAAAAATCAGCCTTCTTCGAGATACTTTCCCGGATTAGGTCAAAGAATTGCCACATGATTACCACGACCCTACAGTGTTAGATCTTGGCATTCAATTTATCGTGGAAATCATTTGATTAATCGGAATATGCTGGGACAAATTCGAGTTTCTTGCACTGAAGTTGGTTTTGTGTTCTTTAAGCTGCAATGCGGCAATATGAAGACAAAAGGGAAGAAATAAGGCAAGAAAATTGATGTACGAGTATTACGACATGCTCAGCCAGTACAATTTCATAAAAGTGTGTCGTCGAATACCTCGATCCGACTCTATGCGTTCTTCCCAATTACGCCCCTCTTGTTTGCAAGCCTTTGTCGCATATCGTTCATATAGAGCTTGACGGGATAGCTCCGGACCGATAGCGGGAGGGCCGGGTACGTGGCCCGGACCAAGAACTCGAGCATCTTGTAACGGGTGGGGTGGCGCTTGACGCCGTACTCGGCGCGGATGCGCTCGGGAAGCCACTCGGCCGTGACCAGGCGGACGGCGGGCGTGAACATGCGCAGGTGCCAGGGCGCCTTGCGCAGGTACAGCAGGTCCTGAGCCACGTCCTTGGCGTGCTGCGTCACCTCAATGGTGGCAACCTCATGGTCCCAGTACGCCCAAAAGTCGCGGCGGGTGCGCGGCCACATCTCGGGCGGGACCTGCAGCGCGCAGGCCAGGATCGAGTACTCGCGGTAGATCTTCTCGTGCAGGTCCTCGCTCTTGATCTTGCCAAAGACGCGCTCGTACACGGACAGGCCCGTGGCGTACAGCGTCGCCGCGACCCAAAGCTGCAGGCCCGGGTCAAGCGCGCTGTACGTCTTGCCCTTGTCGCGGCCTTCGTTCAAGGTGCCCTTGACGTTTTGGTGGACGGCCGTGATCATGTCGACAATGGTTTTCTTCTCTTGAGGTGTACCAAAGGACATGCAGTACACAAAGGTCATGGTCGTTCGGAGCCGGTCTTGGACCCGGTAGGCAAAGTTGCTGTGCTCATTGACGCCGGCACCAACTCCCGGGTTGGCAACCTGAAGCAAGATCGCTTCAGCGCCAGCGCCAAGAATTATTCCCTCTCGTACAATGAGACTGATGTGTTCGGCGGTAAAGTCTGGTGAAAGGAATTCATCTTTTGAGAAAGCGGCATGATGTTCATGCTTTTCGTCAAGGGGGGCAGAAGAGAAGGAGTCATGGGTAGACGAGGTACTCTTTGCCTCTTTCATTTCTTCCATGACTGAAGAATTGAAGTGTCTAAGTGAAACTTGTGATGAATGAATTGTTGAACGAAAATTGTATGGGGAAAGGCCTGCCGGGTTGTGTAGAGAATGGAGCTGCAAATTCCTTCGATATAGTATCTAGTGCAACAACACAGTTATGATTTGACTGTCCCTCTCCAGACCGAAATGCACAAGGTCAACTTGCAGGAGAATATCTTGTAATATGGTACACGATCTCGTAGACGAAATGAAGGCGTTGCTCGCATGATTCTATCACGGCAACAATCACCACCTCGGTATAGGATGAGACGGTGCAAAACGGGCCTCGGAGCCAGATATGTGTTAGAAAACTACTTCTCTACATAATTGGTCAATTTGCCCGCCAGAAAGCTATATCTTCTTGTCATGTAGCCACACACACCTCCTATGCCCATCCGAGGGACATGCACAAGAGTGGCCTTATCGTGTGTTGCCCTTTTAGGCTGACAGGCTGAAGAGTACAGCTGATCTCTCCTTCACATGTCTGCAATCTCGTTCGAATCCAAAAAACGGTCATGATAGTATGACTGGCCAGTAAGACGGAATACATATCCGCTCCCTGAAGGGTGTCTCAGGTCAACCTCACCCCACACCCCACGCAACGACATGCCTCATATGCATGAAGATATGCACTCGAGTCATCTTGGAGTTCATACCCCTCATTACCTCCTTGGTTTAGAGGTCCGAAAGTTTTCAAGTTGTCCCTCGGCTTCTTCCAGACAGTCGACTGTGGGGTAAGTCATCAACCCATGTCTTGACAATGCCTGTATACTGCGCGCATCGGATTGTAACGTCTTGGCATACTGGGGGCCCTGTATTGGGCTGGAGCAGCGAAAACGACTCGGCCGAGTGGCAACTGTCCTACCTTGTCATATTATTTCTTGTCATATTGGTACTACCATCGGAATAATGGAACAACGGGTGACAATACCATTTCGACTCCAGGTTTTGCTGCTCAAATCCAAGAGATAGGCGAGATCACCCCGCGTTTTTCCCAGAGGCTGTAAGTGGTGGCTTCTAAGTTCCCCATGGGGTATCATGTGTTCATCAGAGCAAGGTATCTGCCGTAGCTACACAAGGTGATGATATGAACACAAGGATAGCAATGAGTGAGCAGATGCTCCATGCCTTCAATTTTCCCAGATAGATGAGACGACTTGTCCATTTCGACAACTCTCCCATCTAGTGAGTTCATGTTCTGACGCCATGGGCGAGAAGTACGAAAAGTTCAGCTTCCCAGCATCGGGTAAGAAGGATATTGGTGTCGAACATTTGGAAAATGTCAACTCGGCAGAGCCAGTAAAACTGTCCAAGAGGACAAAGGCAAAACGGCATCTCAAGCGCTTCTGGTTCTGTTACCTCCTCGGTGGCATTGTCTTTTTGGCCATCTTCTTGCCCTTGTTGTAAGTACATTCGAGACATCAAGTGTAGCTCTTATGCTGACATCTAGTACAGCTTTCTTAAGATCATTCCGGCAATAGCTCAAGCCATTGTAAACAACACCGACCTACCCATCTACAATGGCTCGATCAAGGCTATCTCCAACGACCAAGTCGTTATTGGGCTGCAGACAGCGTTGGACGTCCCGGCGGGTCTTACCGTGAAACTTGACGGTTTCGATCTCTCTCTTTACAATTCCGATACCCCAGGCAAGATCAGCCCTTATACTTCTGTGAGCCTCTCAGGGCAGAGCGTCAAAGGTCATACGGTGATTCAGATCGCAAATCAGACCGTAAATATCGGGAATCGCACCGAACTTAACAAGTGGCTCACCAAGACCGTTTACAACAAGACGTCCGATATCAGCGTCATTGCAGACACCACAGCCCATCTCGGCGCGATCAAGGCCGCGATCCACCTACAAAAGACGGTCACCATTAACGCCCTCAACAAATTGGACGGCGTCAAGCTGGAGTCTGTGCGCATCGTCTTGCCTCCAGAAGATGACGGAACAAATCTCATTGGCAACTTTACTCTGCCCAACTGGTCGCCCTTGACCATGGGTCTCGGAAACCTGACCTTCAATGCGTTGGCCGGCGATACCATCATCGGCAACGTGACGATTCTCAACGTAGAGCTGCCACCGGGCAACAGTACGCGGTCCTTCCGTGGGCAAATCTTTCTCGACGTGCTCGTCGGCAACCTCGGCAAGATCATCAGCAGCCAGGCGAGCGCCATCACGACGGGCAACATCCTCGTCGGCATCAGCGGCAACAGCAGCACCGTCGACGGCGAGCACATCAGCTACCTCGAGGACGTGCTCAACAACGTCCGCATCGACACCGAGGTGCCCATCATCCAGGCGCTGGGAGACCTGCTCGACAGCGTCTCGGGCGAGGACCCCACGCTGGACCTGAGCGGCATCGTGGGCCTGCTGGGGCAGTTCTTGGGGAGCGACGGGCCCCTGTCTGGGTTATTTGGTGGGCTCAATCTGACGCAGATTATCGGTTCGAGGGATGTTTCTGCGTCCAACATGGAAATTGCACAAGCTCTCAAAGGTCCCATGCTCAAGTTATTGGCCAAGAAGCAACTATAGTCTTATTCTAATTTCACTCGCAAATGGTGGACACGAAATGTAATTCAGACAGAAAGTAATGCAGGTATTCCTGATTCTCAAAATCCTACGATCATCATATCTCGTATGTTTGGGATCACTTGGATCAAAAATCTCATGATGTAAATGGCTGCGGAATTCTGTTCACCGATACTTTTGCGCCTTTCTCATTGGCTAGATAATATTCGCCATGGATGTATGAATATAGATAAGGAACAAAGGGAAAAAGTCAACATGATAGAAAGTGGCTGAAAAAGTTGCCACCACGTGGCATTCTTTCCCCATGAAGATGTAGCATAATGGGGGTCCGACAGACAGTTGCTGTGCCGAGGCTTCGGCAATCATGCCAGATGAGGAGAGCCAACTCTGTCTGTAACGCAGTGACCGAAAGGAGTAATGGAGCAACTGATCTTCTGCATGGCCCGATGGAGTCTTACGTATGCATGAGAGGAGACCAAGCGAGGTTCGCGCGTCTTTTCTCACTTACATCTATACGAGAACTTTGCGAACGTTGCTCCAGGACAATACAAGATTCCGTTTGAATATTCTGTACTTGGGCGTTTGGACAAAGAGCCACAGCCCACCATGACCACATCCTATCAAGAAGTCACCCAGGTCGTAGTGATCAAGGCCGAAACCTCTGGTGAGCCCATCACGAAGACGGTTGTTCTCACCGAGGTGGCTGCCGCTGGTGACGAGATTACCGTTGCGACCACGACCAAGTCAGAGTGTCCCAAGACTGAAGACACCGTCAATTACTCGAATACCGTCACTTGCTACACTGCCCGGCAAGTGGCCGAGCACAAGGCTGCCAACGACCTGTGGATCATTGTGGATAATGATGTCTACGACGTCACTAGATTCCAGCACGATCATCCTGGCGGGCACAAAGGTGAGCGTCTTCCTACTGATATAGTTACCCTTCACTGCCTTGCCAGGAGAAATTCAACTGACGTAGACATGTAGTAATGGCCGGCGTGGCTGGCAAAGATGCTACAAAGAAGTTTGACAAGTATCATCGGCGAGGAATATTGGAAAAGTACAAGAAAGATTTCAAGATCGGTACATTGGTGACAGATCCGTTGGGTCAAGAGACTAGAGCGGGATTGTTTGGTATCCTCAAAGCTCGAAAGAAGTAACCGCTGAACGATAAAAACCATTATCGTAAGAGTGTGGCATCTGCAGCGCCAAATCGCACGAACTTTATTCTTTTCTTTTGTGGCCCATTCCACTCCCGTCAAGCACAGAAATATCAGATCCCTCCTTCTCCTCAAATCTGCAAGCTCAACTGAACAGGAGCACCGTCCTGCTCTCCACTCTTCAGCATGGCCTCCAGCATCTCGAGATCCGCCAGCGCCTCCTCGGGCGACTGCTGAGCATCCGGCTTGCCGCTCTTGATGCTGCGGGCCCAAGCCCAGACCTCGGTGGCAACACCGCCCTCCTCGTTGGGCTTGTGGACCGTGGTAGCCTCTTTTTCACCCGCCACCTTGACCGTCACGTTGCCGTTGCGGTCGACGCTGACGGCGCCGCCCTCGCACGCCACGGAAATCTCGGCATCGTCAAACGACGACCCAAAGCTCATGCTCAGGAAGCCCGTGGCGCCATTGTCGAGCTTGAGGGCCGCGTCCACCGAGTCCACGGGCGGCAGCCACTCGCGCAGCTGCGCCGTGTGCGCCGAGACGCTCCGGACCTTGGCACCGCCGCCCGCGAGCATGAGGCGCAGGGCCGCGATCTGGTGGACGCCGCCGTCGAGCAGGAAGCCACCCTGGTACTCGGGCACCTTGCGCCAGCTGGTCTCGATGTACTTGCCGCCCAGATTGACGGTAAAGTGCAGCCTCAGCTGCACGCCCAAGACGCGGCCCAGCTTGGCAATCTCCGAGGACGCGTACAGATACGAGTTGAGGTAGCGAAACTGCTCGGCGACGGCAAAGGTTGCCTTCTTTTGCTGTCCTTGTCCCTCGAGCCCGTGATAGTAGTCGAGGAGCTGCTTGGCCGTCGCAACATCTTTGGCGAGCGGCTTCTCGGCCAACACGTGCTTGCCGGCATCGAGGGCCTGCTTGATATACTCGGGCTGCGCCGGGATGGGCAGGGCGATGATGACGGCTTGTACGTCGTCGCGCTTTAGTAGTTCTGCATATCCCTCTTGGCTGTCATTGCTGTACAGTGAAACTCCCGAGAGACCTTCCGACACGCCCTGGGCCGATTTGAGAGAGCGCGAGTAGATGGCCTTGAGTTCTAGATCCTCTGACTTCTGGACTGCCGGGAGATGCTGCTCCTTGACAAAGATGCCTGTTGGTTGTTTTTAGTGCATGTATGATTTGGGGACAGACTTTATGGGATAGCAATTCTTACCACTTCCAATTATAGCCACGCCAATGGAACCAGTCATTTTCACGAGTTGTTGCTACTAAATGATCTGGTGAATCTTATGTTTGATTTAGGGTTCTATAATGTATGTTCTTGTTGCGCGTCCAGTATCCCCGTGTCGTCATGTTCTTTTTTTTAGGAGGGGTCGTCGAATGTCTCCACCGCGGGGGAGATGCGTAGCTGTGTAACCCACTCAATCTTCATCACTCACCTCAGGGGACCCTTGACCTTGTACATGTGTATGCATGTTTTATAGTTACGGAGAATGTCACGATATCACGGCTGCGGCAGTTGCTCTTCTGAATTTCAAGCCTTGTCCATTATGTCCTTTCTCTCAGAGACGCTAGTCTAAATAATCAAACAATACGTGGCTCTTGATGGAGCGAAAAAAAAAAGTGATGCTCTCCGAAATGGTCTTCGGCACAAACTTCACGCGCAGGTATCCTTTGGCATAACTCCAAAAAAAATACATCCTGATGCTCCCATGCTACCAATTTACAGCACAATCATGCCTACTCCAGAAACAACCATGGCAACCATGTATGCAACAAAGAAGGCGTTGCCGAAACCAAATAGGCTAGGAGTGTTGAAACCAGGTACACCCACGCTTGACGTGCTGGCAGCAGCAGTGCCTTGCTGGCCAGTAGCACTGGCAACAGTTCCAAGACCATCAGTTCCAGCTTGTGAAATCAGGGCAGAGCAGGAAGCCGCAGTCGAAGCACCCTGCACCTTGGCAACACCGTTGAAGTCGCAGGCCTGCTTGTCCGAGTTCTGGGCCAGGTAGTACTGGTTGGCGACAAAGCCCAGTTGGACCTTGGGGTCACAGCCGCTGATAGCGCCATATGTTCCGGTGGAAGCGTTGTGCGCAATGGCGTCGCAGTACTTGCCATCCTCCTCACCGCAGATAAAGGCGAACGCATCGGCGTACTTATCCTCATCGTCCGTAGAGACAACACATCCGAAAGAAGCCTCCTCGCACGAGCAAAGCTGCGGGTTAACGTTGGGAGGGAGCGGCGAGGACTGCGGGAGCCAGGTAACATCTGCAGCAACACTACCAGTAGTAGGGCAAGCAGGCGCCTTGTTGGATGGGGTGTAGTCGGCCGACTGGGTCAGACTAGGAGTGACCTTAGCCAGCTGGGAAGAGAGCGAGTTGTAGTCGGCCTTGGTAGAGACCGTGTTGCCATCGAGAGAAATGAGTCCGTACTCGTTCTCGGACCAGAACCACTGGTAGACAATACCACCGGAGAAGACTTCAGTCATGTTGCCATAGAGCACTTCCACCTCAGTAAAGGGACGCTCATCTGGCGACGGGATGCCTTCGATACAGCCATACTCGGCAAAGAAGACGGGCACAGGGTAGTCGCTGAAGAACTCAACACGCTCATTGTAGCTGGAGCTGACGTAGTTGCTGTCTCCGCACCACGAGTAGACGTTGTAGCCCCAGAAATCGATGCTGGAAGAGGTCGTGTCATCTGGTTCGCAGGCAAAGTATGCGGCCAGCTGATCTCGTCCAGGCACGTCGGCAGTAGCGTATCCAACGCCGAGAGAGTCGCGGTAGTTCATAGACTTGATATAAGACTTAGTATCTCTGACGGCAGCCTTGACAAAGGCGGCAGCGGCAGTCTGGTTACCAGCACTGATGACTTCATTGCCAGCAAAGAAACCAATGACATTCTGGTACTTGGCGAGGGCGTCGACAACGCTAGTGTATCGAGTATACAGCGGCACGTTCCACTCGGGGTCGTTGCTGTTGATGGACTCGCCAGGCTGGCTGAGATCAGCAACAACATAGATATCAGCCGCGGCGAGCTGCTGCATGCAATCATCGTGATCTTGGGTGGGGTCAATGGCGTAGACTCGAATGACGTTGGTGAAGATCTGCTTCATGAAGGGAATGTCTCGGGCACAGGAGGAACCGTCGGCGAGAGGGTCCTTGTATTGCACGTTGGCATCACTGGAGCCGTTTGGCGAAAAGTTCTCTTGGTAGGCAACTCCCTTAAGCAAGCTAATAGTGGTTTAGTCAGTTAGTCATTCGAGAGTATAGACGATACATGGCCGAGGCGCGCACTCGGGAAGTGTTCGATAAACAATGCCACGATGAATAGTGATAGAGACTTACAATTGTGTGCCATTGTTACTGTAGAAAAAGTGCTGACCATTGGCAGTGATGGACGGGATAGTTTGCCAGGAAGCGTCTGCAGCGAGGGCGCCCGAGAAGAGCGAAGCGCCAATGGCCAAGCCAGAGGCGGCAGAGAAGCCCTTCATGGTGGGATAGTTGGAGGGGGGGATTTCGGTTTGCAAGGCAGCCAAAAAAGTGAAAGTGGGAAGAAAACGAATGACTTGAAGCAAGAAAACACTGCCAGATGCAGAAGCGGTTGGATAATGGAACGAGGGCGGGTTTGTTGTTTCCTCCGAACCAAACAATGATTGAGTGAAAGGAAGGAAAGAATGAGACTGGGCAAGGGGAAGAAGAAAAAAAAGTCTCCCCAGGTAGCTGAGAAATGCTGACGGACGCGAATAATAATTGGGTGTCACGGTTGGTCAATCGATCGGAAGCAGGTAGTCTGACGGTCTACGTCTACTAGAAGGAGGGAGGGAGGGACTGGATAGCTGATGGATGGAGGGAGGGAAGCGCGGCGGGCACCTGGGAGGTGTGACCGAATAAGCCGAGATAGTGATGCGACTGGGTAGGTACTATGCTATGCTTTGCGGTGCTGTGCCTCTTTTACTCAATCTCGTGTTGTTCTCCTACGCCTACCTACATTAGTATCGACCTACTTCAATCCTGATCTGATTTTTGCAGGTATGCAACTCACATTAGCTCATTGGTATTATTGAGGCAACGACCGGCAGCATAGCCAGATTCGGAGTACGAGCTTAGAAGGAGGACCCCCCGTATTCCAATGGAATGGACCGCTGTAGAGTGGAGGGTTACAGGGGTCAGCAGATCCAAGCGACAAGTAAGAGCAGGGCATTGGATTCACGCTAGCCCGTCTGAAGCAAAGAGGATGCTACTGATTTCCCACTAAAATAGGCAACACTTTTAGACTCCTTGAAAGCTTCTTCTTTCGCTTGCTTGTTTAATGGGGCCTTCTGAGCCTTTTCTGTGGACATTCCAGGGCCCATGTGCCTGAGCAGGCGCTGGTAGTCGCTCGTAGCCAGCGTGCGATCGCGACGCTTGGGCACAACAGGGCAAGGCGATGGGCACATTTATTGCTCGGAACGGTTTGGCGTTTCCGAATTATCCGTGTCAGTGGTGCCCCAACTCCCCATTCTTCAGAAACACCCGTCTTGGCAAGGCCTGGCTGGTTTCGCTGTAAGCTCCAGTTTTGCCAGTCATGTTGACTGTTTGAGCGAGGCAGTGCAAAGACATGAAATACATGTTTGATCAAGAGCATGAGTTGTCCTCTCTTGCCTCTCCCGCAGCGCCAATCTATGCCGGCCTTGGGAATACTCCAGGGCTCTCATCCACTTTGACGTTTTCACAAGTCTTACTCCAGAGGAACAACGCGTCGTATTTTGTTTCAAATCGAGCTCTATTCCGTCATTGTGCGTCAAGGCCACCAACCACAAAAACGTGTGGGAACCTGATCAATATTCCTGCTGTTTGCACCCATCACCTTCCGCGGAAAACGGATATTAAATTGTGCTGCTATAAGCACTTGCGGCATAATATTTCATAGCCCCAATCGTTCTAATGTTCAGACGAAGTTTCCTTCCAATTAGCCAACCAGCAGCCCAGCTCTATCGCCTTGGTTTTATTGCTTCTCTTTATTCCCCAGCGTCATTCCCGAGCTTCAGGGCGCGAGACAGACACGCACTATTATGCCATGAAAACTTTACTACGAACTTGCCTACTCAATATTGACATGTCTCAAGAGGTATGTACATATTTCTTTGATTTGATTAGCCGGCAAGTAACGAAATGACGATCAGGGGTCAAAAAGAATGATCATAACACCCAAGCAGTCACATCCAGAGCTAATGTAGCACACCCATGGAGCGAGCTGCAGCCACCCTGACTCCTTGCCTGACACCACACGCAGGTACAGTTGCAGATTTCCTTGGCTTACCCGCCGCCGCGAAATGTCATTCATTCCGTTGTCATGGCCTCGGCCCGCCCTGCTACTCCAAAATCCCACTCCGCCATAATCCGCTCGTTCACCTTGCCTGCCAAGGGATTGTCAAGTTGCCCCCTTGTCACCTTCAAGCACTCCAGATACAATTCGAACAGCATTCAATGCTCGTGTTTTGTCTCTTCACTATTAATTTCGTATTAATCATTCAATCCTGTCACCTGACAGTCCAGGCACAACGCTAACAAATCTGACGGCGGCGCCTCATGGCGTCCTCAGCTCTACTATCCCAAGACACCGACGATGTTTCTAACCCAGTTTTAATCCGCCACAATCCAATCCACGACTAAGAGCAACCATACTCAGTACAGAAGAACAACCCTCGAAATGCTGCTACTGTCGCTACTATTGGAAACCCGGCAGGTGGGACTATATGCTGGTGCTGATCATGAACACGAGGATGAGAGTCGATTTCGATTGGGCACATTCTCTGTGCAGCCTGAGCCAACTCTAGACCTTCCGACACTTGCGCTAGACTTCTGGCAAAAACGCCAATGATGACCCGCCAAGTATGTCGCGGCATTCCGGCAGCGCTCTGATCTTTTCGAGACGAATTATCCTTGCGGAAGCGCCTTAGATGTTCTTTGAGGATGCGTATTTACTTCTCTTCCTGAGCAGATGGCCCCATTTGTAGAGAACGTACGGAATCGGGGCCAGCAGACAGGAGAGGCAAGCCAAGATGGTGAGCGTATATGCGGTTCCCATGTTCTTGTAGAATGGGATTCCGACCACTGTCATTCCGCCAGCGCACACGTAGCGCACCAACGAAACAAAGGTCAATGCAGATGCCGAATACATCTCGTATGCATCTATGATGTACATATACGCGCAAATAAAGATACCCATGACGCCGTATCCAAACAAGCACACGGCAAGAATGGGCGACCAGATGGAGATGTTCTTATTGGACGTCCAGCCCATCCAGAAGAGAGAGATTGGAATTGCCACGGCGGACCCCAGCATGGCATACCAAAGACGAACTTCAGGGTCGAATTGGCTACCATCTCCACCCTGAGCCTGTGCCTTTTTAACGTGCTTGATCGTTATACGGTAAATAATTGGCACCAGAATGAAGGTGAACTGCAAGCCGACAAACATGGATATGAATATGATGTTGCTCAGTCCCTGACCAATCTCATATGGATACTCAAATATCCACGGCCAGCCGATCAGGAACGTGAAGAGCACGATATAGACAACAGACAGGTAAAGTGTCATAGCCAGGACGATGGGTTCCGGCAAGAAGAGAAAGGGCCGTGACATGCTGATTTTGAGTCGACTCAACAGCGTAGCATCAACGATTTCGTGTGCGGATCGATATCGGTCGTCGCCAGTGAGTCGGCGAAGGTGTTGGGCCTTCCACTGAAGAATGAGAGGGGGGTACGTCTCGGGCATGAACAGGAGGACCAGGACTACAATCAATCCGGCCAGGATCATTGTAGTCCACTCGGTCCAGCGCCATGAGACAAGCGGACTTGGGCCAATGTATGCACCCATGACAGCACCAAGCATAGGGCCGCCGAAGGCAGCGATCGCGTACAGCGGGAAACCCCACGTCTTCTCGAGATTGTTGTACATGTCAGACACTGAGCCTCCCGAGCATACCAAAGGCGTCGAAGCAGCCAAACCAGCAAAGAATCGGAACACGATCTGAGCACCAAAGTTGGGTGCCAAACCGGACGCCATGATCCATAACATGAAGATGATCATGGAGCCCGCATACACATAATTCCGTCCAAAAGTCTCGGAGAAGGGCCCAGCAATAAGACCGCCGAGGCCTTGTCCCAGAAGATACATTCCTATTCGTATGTCAGTTGCTCTGGCCGACGAAAAACCCGTTATGCGCCTTGGATGATCCTTCAAAATGCCAGAGACAGATTGAGTGCTAGAATGGGCAACTTACCAGTCGCCAGACTCTCTGCCACATCGCTTACTCCCAGATCCGCCGCAGCCTGGGGCAGGATAGTGGCATCAATACCACTTGCACAGCCGACAGCTCCCGCGATCAAGCTGATTTGCAGGGTACAGCACACCCGCTTGGTGACTGTCCAGTTTCGAGGGTTTGCAGGATCATCAGGACCTTCCCAGCCGACAACAAAAACTTTGGATCCCTTTCCTTCGTGCGTAGCCCGATCGCGGGCGTGGATGCCGGTGAGAGAGTGGCCCAGAGCCCCGCGGGCGCTGTACTGGGTCGTTGCGGTCTGAGTTCTGTAGGCGGCCGTGCCCGGATCTTCATCTTCTTCACCGGTACTGCTGGACGTGGAAGACCTTGAAGAGATTTGGCGTTCAACATCGCCTTCTGGTCGCTGGAACCCCTCTACCGCTGGCACCTCGGATTTCTCCTCGAACAAGGCCGCAGGTTCGGGATCCTGCCGACTGATGCCGTCATCGCCATGATGCTGTTGTTGCGGCTGCGCTAGGCCGCCACTATTATGTGTTATCAGTGCTGCTCTATCGCGGCCTCGTTCAATTTGTGCTTGCACAGCGAGACCGATGCGCCGAGATTGAAGGTAGGACTGCATCTTGCCTGGGTGTCTGTCTTTTTGATCCCTTGTAAATCCCTTGACCTCTGTCCCTGGTGATGCCGTCAGATGCAGAGCAGACGAGACGCTTTGTTCCTCAAACCAAAGGCGGAGCGGAGGTAATAAGGTGATGACCAGGAGCAGCAAGGGCCGTCACACTTTATAAGAATACCGCCGACCACGGCCTTGGAAGCCAAGTCACACATGCAAAAAGAAAAACTATTCCCGGCACAGAGTATCCCCTGTTTGATTAGAAATTCGCCCTATCTCTAGACTTATCGTGCTCCGCTGTGGAGTGCTTCTCGTAGGGCCCGCCTTGTACCGCTGGGCACGCCGGGCTCGGATATGACACGGCAATGACTTTGAAGCCATGAAAACAGACTCAATTTGTTCTAGTCGACGTCATGTTTTGCGAGGCTAGTGGAGCAAGATTGGTTTTTGCATACTATTCCGCCCCCAGGTTGACTTCCAAATACAAATCAAACACTGGGGAAGTTGGTCAATGTTTGCAAAAATTTCTGACCAGTACTATATTCCATAAGGCCCCCACTGACAGCTTGCAGCATTACTCGTCAGTTGTACTTTGAGAGGATTTGAATCCTCTCAGACACGGAATTATTATTGAAGGACTTCATCCTGGGAATCGTTAAACTATCAGACTGCTCACCCATACTCTGCTGGCACTCCTTCGACTCATCGCGCGAGATTCGTGCGAAGCAGCTTAGATAGAACTACAGACCTGGGGAAACAACTAGTCGATCATCCAACGAACTACCCCAAGAACACAAGAACGACACCAACCGTACTGCCCTACCAGGTTGGTATATCATCGTTGAGTCACACAGTGCTTGGCATAAGATGCGATCGCTGCCTCTTTCCTCTCTGTCACTCACAAAAACGTGCAGAGGCCAATGCCGAAGGGCCGAACATTGTGAAGCGTTTTAGGCGTCCTAGGCGCCTCAAGCGTTCTTTCCGCGTTCTAAGCGTTTTACCCGTCATTTCCGATCTCCCTATCTCCTCATACCGCCTATAGCCTCGTCAGCAGAACCAGGCAGCATCCCGATATCGTTTCGTAAAAAGAGTATTGTTATTTGTCCCTTTCCCATGGGAATCCAGAAAAAAAGGGAGGACCACTGTTTAAGATGTGCCCCAACTTCCCCTGCATCTTCTAGTTGTTAACCACTCTTTTTTCTTTTTTCTCCTTCCACTCCAGTCCGGGAATGTACTTCTTCATGACCCGGTCCGCAAACCACTCGGGGAACCCCCACGTGCGGTGAGCCTCCCGCACCCCACGGCCCATTCTGCCGACGTACTCGGGCATGGGGTCGGCGGGCCGCACATTGTCGAAATCGACATAGACGAGGGCCGAGACCGCTTTTGATGCTGTTGTTGCTGCTGCTGCTACTGGTGCCGTACTGGTCGTTACGATTTGATTGTATTTTTCTTTTTCTTGTTCTTCATCTGTGCCGCTCTCGCTATCGGGAGCCGAGATCATAGTGACCTCCAACATGACCTTTTGATACGCCCATGGCACGCCTTCGCATAGGTCGAGTTCCTTTTCGTCTGCGAGTGGGAGGCGGTACAGCACGCCGTAGACGCCGGGATCCGCCTTTTCAGCCGCCCCGTTGAGGGGCACCGGCTGTCTTTGTACCACGTTGGCGTAGTGCCGCTCGTTGATGATCCAGTCCCAGCCGGACAGGTGAGCCAGGCCCACGGCGGTGGCGCCGGGGCAGCGCTGGGCCATTTGCGTCGACGAGAGGTTGGAGCCGTAGGCAAAGTAGAGCTTGCTGCCTGCCGTGGTCTCGCCGTTGGTGCTGGCAGTGGCGTTTTTGCTGCTGCTGCTCTGGTTTAGGAATGGGTCTGGCATATTTTCTTGGTATATGTTTGCCATAACGAGATGTTGGGCTGCCTGATTCGAGTGTTATGTGTGCGATAAAACGTGTAATCTTGGTAGGTCGGACAGCGAAAAGGCTGCAGGGTATATTTGCCCAACTTCAAATTTAAAATTCTGAAAAGATGGAGCTTGGGCAAAAACAATGTCAAGTTAAAAGGGCAAGTATTGTTTAAGAGATGAAACGTCACCGTGCTTGACAAGGCAGGACCTCGAGGCTGAAGGGTCTGCCGCTTCGTACATATATAGATTGAAATACCGGATTTCTGAATTCCTCTCGGAGCCTTCCACGAATCATGGATCTGCGGGGTCTGACGTACGTGTCACCAGGCATCGATTATTGGTCGGGATTGAATCACTCTCATTTTCAAAACCGATAAGACGAAAGAAAGTGCGGGCCGAGATGTCAGCGTGCCTAGTTGACGTACAGCAGTGTCTTGCTGAAACCGAGTATTATTCTATTTTTATAGGCCTTGGTTGAGTATGACAAAGAAACCTGAAAGCAAGTCTCAGAAGACGGGGTTTTACTTGATTTTGATTACTGACAGAAGAAGAAGTCCACGACGGTCTGGTTATAATATATATAAGCTAGAGATTTGATTTTGTTTCGACACCTTTCTCTATGTAAAAGTGGCAGTGTCCCATTTACTTTCCGACCACGGAGCAAATCATGAACTACGACAGCATTTTCACTTCTTCAATGACGGCAACAGAGAGCATGTCAACAAACAGTCGAGAAAACAAGCAGTGCTCAACAAGAAAAGCAGCTTCTAAATTGTCGAGGCAGCGGCAACGAATGATGACCACGTAATGGATGACCAGCACGTACTTCACGCACATTACCCATTATGTAGTCTTCGCTCTGAATCATGACGCCTGCGTAGGTACAGTGTGCTGCAAAAACAAGATAATACAGAGGGGTCCAATATTTCATGCTGTATAACGCAGCCCTAATACCCCCAAAGCGTTATCGCTTTCCTTCGACTCCATGTCCCGTCTCTACCAGCGTCCCTTATTGAGTACCATCTTTCTGGGCCAAGTCCTCGTAGATCAGCCAGAAGAATTAAAGGCAAGACCGGACATAGCTGCCTTGCCGTTTCCAGAAATACACGGGCCAAAGTAATGTATTTTGTCCGTCCTTACATGCCCTCAAAGTCACCACCGAGGTCATCTTCATCCAGGTCACCCTCCTGAATCTCCTTTGCCATTTCACGCTCGCGCTCTCGTGCCTCCTGCGCGTTCTTAAGTTCAAGGCGGTGCTGGTTCATGGGGAATCGCATAGCCTGTAGAGTGTAAGTTAGTCAATGATCATGCTTTCTGCCGTGTGGCGATTGGACATACCTTGACGCTTTCGTCGTGAAGAGTAAGACAAGCACGGATACGGTCGTGGAAAGCCTCACCCGGCTCCCGCGTGGCATATACATCGCCAACTTCCTTGCTCTTCATGAAGCCGCGCTCCCGATCCAGTGTAGCCTCAATTACACCGTCCCTAATTGCCTTGGCTACGATATATTCGGCGCTCTCTTCACTACCGAGGTGCAGACGAATGCAAATGTCGCGAAGGGAAATACGGCTATAGCTCAAACTCATCATTCGAATACCAGTCTTGATGACGTTTTGACGGAGACGCAAGATCAAGGTGTATGTACTGTCTCGGCGGAACGCCTCAGCGTGGTCGGCAATGGTGGTCTCAAAATCCTCGAGGTTTCCAACGCGGACGGCCTGGACAAGCAGGAAGTAGGGGTGCAGAGCTTGCTCCATGTTGGTGGCACGGAATGTAGCTCTTTCCGGAATATCACCCATAAGCAACTCCACTACGAGCAAAAGCTTCGTGGCAGTCTGCGAGAAACCAAGGGCGCAAGAGCTGGCGGGAGCCTTGCGAGTGGCAGCCGTCAGATGCTCATGCGCTTCGGTGTACCGCAGTTGAATGGCGCGAATTCGGCCCAGGTAGTAAAGGTATCGTGCGACCTGGTTGTTGGCAGCGTTTTCGGGGAACTGGGCGTGAGATACGAGCAGGTCGGCCTGAGAAATATGCGAGGTGAGAAGGTAGTTGCGGAGGAGCAGCACAATGACCGAGGCCTGTGTGTCAACATCCTTGCGCAGTACCGCAGTTCGGAGTGCCGCCAGCAGCTTGGGTCTGATCGAGACAATGGGAGACTGAGGAGACGGTGGGAGCGGAGCTAGCTGTTCACAGAACAGAGAGTAGTAAAAGTAGACCTTAGCGGACAGTGAATCGAGAGTCCGCCTGTTGAGGGAGTGGATGCGCTCTGAGAGGTAGTTGGAGAAGATGGCACCCTGTTGGTACTGTTTGGAGTCGAACAGCTGAACCTGAATAAGAATGCCCAGGAAGATATCGACTTCGGGGATCAACTCTTTGTCCTTCTTGGTGCCGTTCTTGCTGGGTGCCTTGGACTCGCTATCAATATCCATCTCCGGGCCGGACTGGCGGCCGAGGGCAACATCCTGCTTGCCGACAGCAGCCAACAACTGTTTCGCAACGCTTGCTGATGGTGAAGCAGCGGGGAAGAATTCGGCAATGGCTTGTGCAATGATATCGGGAGTCAGGCGCTTACGCAAGGAGGAGATGGATCGCAGCGCTCGCAGTGTAAATCTAGCATCAAACAATGTCACAGCCCGGTCGAGCAGGGCGAAGTTGCTCTTGATATCTATCGGGCACCCTGGGTTAGAGAGATCACATTGACACCGAGCGAGGGCAAGGTGAATAGAATAGCAATGAAGGGAAAGCTTTGGATGCACATACCTGCGATGGCTTGGGTGACGGGATCTACCTTGACCTCGAGCTCCTCGGTCTTGTCCGACTCGTCCATGGCGACATCCCCATCGGCGTCAGCGGACGGCGTTGTGTTTGACTGCTTGTTGTTTTTCGATGGGGGCACGACGACTGTCATGTCCTCGCCCTCCTTGCCGCCCTTCTTGGCCTTGCCACCCTTGGTAGTCGACTTCTCATCTGTCATCTCAACATCCTGGTTCCTGTTGACGCCGTTCTCGACCGGCTTGCCGTTGCGGTTCGGTGTTTTGCTGGGCATGGTGTCGGCAGCTGTGAGGCGAACGGCCGAGGGCGTGGGGAAGGAGAGATGTTTCAATGGGATCGCGGGTTGGGAGTGAAGGTGTAGATGGGGGGTTTTGATAAGCGGAGAGGTGGGAGATGATGATGGATGAACGTTCAAGTGCAAGCGTCGTTCGTCGTAGGTAAGGTCCAGGTCTGGTGGTCCGTCGTCAGTAGTGTGTAGTCGTAGTGTTGGTACCAGTCACCAGACAGAAAGCGTGCCAGTACGTTGACGGCTGGGGCCCTGCAGAAATTGGGGCGAGCTTTGCCAGCTGTGTTCACTGCTTGGGCTGCTTTGGAGCTGCTTGTTAAGGCGGCCCTCGATCGCGTGCTGAGTGGGTCTTACTTGGGTGGGCGACTGCGACTTGCCTCGAGGATATACTATCCGGAAATGTGTACAGTTGCAGAGGCCAAGATTGCAGGGTTGAAAAATTGTCAGACAAATCAGCAGTTTTGATCCTGCCCTCTATTCGTAAGCTCACAGGAATTTTCTGGTGTTTGGATGATGGTACAAGTTGGAGACGAACAGGTGGGAGAGCAAGAGCAGTTTCCCAAAATCACAGTACAGCGGGTTGAGCTGTGTTGCTACCTTCAAGCAGCTCTGCTTACTGAATGCGTTTCTAGGCGCCAAACGCTGTAAAGGGTGAGCTCCCAGGCCCTTCTACCACTACGATTCCAGTGTCTGTTTTGGCTTGTTCTGCTGAAATGCTGGCGCAACACAGCAGAAGCTCATAGATAACTCTAGTCCCAAAGAAGACAAGCCAGGAATTTGCAGTACTTTGATGAGCTAGAAAAGTACTTGAGTTGCCACGACATCAGTATACAGCTGTAAAGTAGCTTTTCCGTACCTCTTTGGCCAAAGTGCCGGCGCGTGGAGCCCAAGTCAGCAGCCGCGGCTCAAAAAAGTGGACTCACTGACGTTTGCAATGCTGCCTTGACTGCCTCCACTCCCTTGTCGATTATGAGAGCTGGAGCTATGTCCGATGGCTTTTTGCCTGTCCTATGATTGATCGCGGGACACTAATAAAGCGCTTCGTATGTGTAACAGTATCTCCATTTCCAATGTTGGTGTTGCAGGAAAGAAGCACATGTCTACTGCCAATGAGGTATATTGCCTATTGCCTCAATTTCTAGCATATAGATCTCTCTGTGTCTTCCACTTGTCTTGTAATCCTTTCAATCAAGTACATTATGCTCCTCCCAGTCAATGAATTCAAACGGTTGAATAGGGATATCTCCTCATGAATACACTATACAGTCTTGCTATAAGCGCTTTTCCTTATCATTCCATACCCCAATAATAGAAAATAGTGTTTACTGTCGTCATTTGGTCGCATTTTCAAGGTTATCGTCTCTTTCAGATTACAGTTCGTCCGGCAAACTTAAATTAGCGATCAAGAGGCTCTGAGTGCGAGTTCAACACCTCCATAATTGTGTGATTCGAATGTAAACTTTTGTAATTTAAAACCAACTACTCTACTTGGATGTTCATTCACTTGAGATAGGCCAAGAACTGTACAGCGTCACGAGCCTGTATCTGATTCCTACAAGTTTAGGTTGTTTTGATGAACTCATTATCATTCACTTACGTATTGGGTATTATCTGACCTGATGCCCCCCTTGAGAATAAAAAAGCAGAAACCAAACGCACAACGCCTTTACTTTTGCCAGACAAGTTTGATGGCAATCCACGAGCGGCCCACCATCCTGATGAATGTTTGCGGTGCCACGTATGAAATCACAAGGGATATTTTCAAACTGTGCCCAAAAGCAAGAATGACCGGGACGCCAAAGAAATACAAACGCGACGCGTCTCTGAACGAATAAGAATACATGGCAACCAGAAAGATTCAGCCTAGTCTTCCTCGGTCGCTTCGGACATTGTGTAGCTCTCATCAGGCTTTCCATTGTTTTGACACGATGCAGCGTTGTCCATCGAAGCGCGGTTGAAAGAAGTCGGTCGTGTCAGGTCCAAGTCGAAGGCGGTGCCGTCCAAATTGAGCCCCTGTCTGGCGTATCCTGACATCTTGCGAAGTTCCGCAGCAAGCTGATGATCGCCAACAGTGGTCATGTTTGACACTGGGCGATTGAACTGACGGTTCCTTGCGCTCAAAGACGACTGCGAGTCGTTTCGGTTGGGAGTAAGCAAGGACGAATCGTAGCTGCCCCAAACTGACTTCGCGCCCGCTCGAGCGGCACTGTTTCGAACAAATTCGCGGATCTGGACCGAACCAGTTGGTTTTGATCTAGCAAACGCCATGCCATGATTTTTGTTGACGATGGGCGTTTTTGTCTTGCCTAAAGAATCATCGCGGTTTACTGCAGCTGTGGTCTCGGGACGATCCTCCTAATTATCGCCTCTGGTGACCTTGGCCGCCTGGACAGCACTGATCTTTGACAGCCATGCGCTACTGGGCTGTGGCTTGCGAACTGTGCGAAGCTCATCAGAGGTGAAACCAGGAATACGAATGTTATAAACACGCTCGAGCACGATTTGAATGTCGCGAATCTCGAGAACCTTAGAGCCTCGCTCCTTAGCAAGTCGGCAGGCAGTGTTAATGACATTATCCAAGAAACTGTCCGCAACTTGTTGGCAGCTCTAGAATGAATTATTAGCTACTGTTCTCCAGAGAGGGGCGTGCTAGTGACCAGAAAGAGTGATCTGTGATCAAAAATTGGTGCGTAAAAGGAAGTCACATACCTCTTCGACATCTGGAGTCAGGTAGTTGCCATCTTGGCCTGGGGGTCCTCCGCCGCAAACCTGGCGAACAAGTTCGTTGAGCTTCTTCTTGTCCAAGATGTGCTCGCCTTCGGCTTCAAAGGTAAAAACTGGGTTCTTCTGAATTACAGGCTGGTTCATGGTGCCACCGGCAGTCCCAAGGCCATTGCCCAATGTAGGACGGCCAGCACTGACACCACCACCAGTGGCAACAGGCTGCGGAATCTGCTGGGCTCTCTCTGGCAAAACCTTGGGGATTGGCATCTTCGGGACGTGGACTGCCCCGCTGGGATGTTGCGCACCAATCTGTTGGGGGTGTGCGTGCGAATGAGCGGCCTGGGGCGTGTTTGCGATGCCAGCCGAACCTGGAGTATTGGCAGACGCGGGGCCTGGGTGACCAAGGGTAGGCACGGAATGGCTTGATTTGTTAGCTAGCGCCAATGCACCTTGGTGTGTTAGAGGTCGTGCAGGACCACCAGGAGGACCAGCTGTGGTGGGCGTAGCAGCTTGTGTTGGTTGGACACGAGCAGAGTGTGGTGTGGGAGTTCCTACCACGGACCCCGCCGCCGTTTGCGCAGCCAAAGCAGTGTTCACGGGAGGTGGGTGCGGGTGCGGTTGCTGAGATCCGGCTTCCATCTTCACCTGGGGTTGAGCTTGCGGAGCGGGAACACTTGGGGTTTGTACTGGAGGTACGATCGCCTGAGGTGTGGGAGCTCCTGGGCCGGAGGTGTTTGGTGTAGCCGGCTGGAGACCTGCCGATGCGTTCTTGGCAGCTCCGATAGCTGCACTAACGGACGCGGTTGCTGCCTGTATGGGGTTGCCGGAGGTCGTGTTTGGTTGGTGACGAACTGCCTGGCCCGGTGGTCCCTGACCAGGAGCGGGGCCGCCTCCGGGCAGTGATGCTCCAGTACCACCTGCCTGGACTTTCAGCGATTCAGCAATGCGCTTAGCCTCGGTGAAGACCTTTCTCAAATTTTCCAATTCCGAGTTGTATCTGGCAGTCTCTTCGGGGGTGTATGGCTGCCCCTTCTGGGTGCGGTCCCTCAGGTTCATCTGCAAGCTTTGCATCCTCTTCTGTTGACTATCCATCATCAGGAGGGACTTCATATACTTGGCTCGAAACTCTTGTCGATATCGGTTCACCTTGTCGGCATCTCCTGCAATCTCAGGCGGTGGGTTGATGACGAGGCTGTTGGTCATTTGCAATATTTGTGGCGACACCTGTGTTACTGGCGCGGAAGCTGCTGGGCGCGGCTGGCCTTGGGCAGCAGGTGTGGCCGCGACGCTTTGGGTGCCAGGTCTGACTCCTGGTTGAGCCATGTTGGCTCTCTGTTGTGCAGCCATTGCAGCTGCGTTGGCTTGTTGCATATTCGGCTGGCCCTGGCCAGGTTGATTTGCTTGACCCTGGGTTCGGCGCATATTGGCAACTTTACTGTATACCATTCGCGAGAACTCGGTTATCTTTGCTTTGGCAGTTTTATGGGCAGTCGAGTCGGGGGCGTTCTTCTCCACCGTGTCCCATAAACCTCGGAGGCCGCGTTCATACTTTTCCTTGTCGGAATCGGATAGAATCTCCAGGTTTCGCATCTGCTCTGGCCGATACATGGGGATGCGCAACGGCTGGCCCGGCTGGGCAGCACCCGGCTGTCCTTGTCCCTGCTGGGTATTCATGATTGAAGCGAGCGGGTTATTTGTGTCTTGTTGAAAGGAGGCCTCGAGTACGTTTTCAAGGTGAACGAATGTAGGCAATGCGCGATACGTAGGCGTGGACGCGTCGTGAATTCCGCTCGTAGTTGCGAAGGTGCGGGTGTGTAAGGGAAACTGGAGAAATCGCAGCGGCGACGTGGGCGTGACGACAGTTTATAGGGTTCCAGTGCTCCCTCGGTTGGCACCTTAGTCTTTCGAACCGTAGTCTTTATGCACAGAAATTATTTTGGACAAAGATGGAAAGTTGAAGGTGCCGCTGTAGAGCCGAAGGTCGAACCTTGAGATTTGGGAGTTGAGGTCCGACTGAAGTCAGATGCATACATTAACGTAGGCAGTGGAGGCACTACAAGGTGCTTGGGTGCAAGTGGGCGGGGTGGCTTGAAAAAGTGTGGCGCACCAGCCAGTCGCATATATGGGTGGCACACGAGATACCTCGAAAGATACCTTGCGAAGTAGGGCGATACGTGTTCTGATGTAATCTTGTTTGGTCTCAATAATATATGTCTTTGGTATTGTCATTTTTTGTTAATTTAAATATTCTAACAAGTGTCCGCTGATCCGAGGCAGTTCAATGGGTAACGAAATGATATGTTTACATTTGTTGAGTTCATGTCGACAGTTCCACTAATATGTCAATGCACCTCAGTATAAATACTTGGGAGCTCTACGCAGCAGCAGGCTTAACGCGCAGCCGTAACATGGTCTAATTTACGTCCTCCTCTCATTAGATCAGCAACTTGTATGAGAAGTATAGACCAGGACACTTATTTGGAAACGCATATATACATTCAGCAATGGAATGCTGAACTTGGCCTTGTAATCAAAGGTTTGAAAATAATTTTGTACCCTTGGCTCATTCGCGTGAATCAACATGGTGCAATTTCCACGCGGTTTTTTTTGTGCATTGCCTGAGTTTATTGTCGTAGGTAGCAACTTCAAAAGCAGCAGCTCGAGTAGAAAAGTTGACCCAACATGAGATGGATTTCTTGGGGAGTGACTTGTCCTCTGCGGAGAACGACATTTCGTAATTCGTAATTCATGTTTATGCACAAACTAAACCAATGAAGGTTTATCTACTCCCAGCTCGACCTGACTCTATATGCCCAGAAAAGGAAAGAATATGGAAGACAAATCCTGACCATAACCATGGGCATCATGCTTCTATCCATATCATATCATAACATCATTTGCTCAATCATCTCGCCAATCATAACAACAAGCAATCGCATTGTTCCAACGCCAAGCTCTGAGGGAAGCTTTTGTTACCGTCGGCGTGCTCTTGCGCCGTAGACTCCCTCTATAAACAAACTCCATGCATGTGCTTTCATAATGAGCAAGTGGTCATTATCCATGATGCCAGTCTCCCGTATCTCTTAGATGATGAACCGATCCCAGTTGAGTACTCTTCAAATAAGGACAGTATGTGCAGATGCTTGGAGTAGATATCGTGATAGTCATAAAGGGATGCTCTCTTCCCCCACATTGTAAGCAGTAATAGGGCGTTGACAAGCCCTTCGTTGTATCAGTAATGGCCATTGGATGACTATTGCCTAGTCATCATCGGAGTCAACCTCCATGGTCCAGAAGGGTAACTCTCGGGCCAGGTTGATCTGGTCCATCTCGTCTGCATCCCAAAACGTTTCGCCGTCGCTGTTCGGCTCTTTGAGCTCAATGATGATCTCAGGCAACTCGGTCGGAATGGACACGAGGCTGTGGCGGTTGAGTCTGCGCTTCATGCGTCTCGAGTTGACGTCGCCCGTGTCGTAGGGCTGGAGGTCCTCGCGGTCCTCGTCGCTGCCTCTCTCACTGACTGTGCGCTTGCCCATGCTGCCAGACGTCATTCGCCTTAGCCTCTTTTGCTGACGCCGCAGCCTTTGCGCCTTTTCAAATTCTCCCAGCTCGGAGTCTTCATCAGAAGAGTAGCAAGTCTTGAGGTCGTGGAAGCTGTCCATGAGTTTTGAATCAATCTCGTGCAGCGCATACCGAGATTGTGGGCGACTGCTGCCCCGATCCGAGTCTGGATACTCGACACTGTCTGGCCGCCGTACGTCCTCGTACTCATCGCCGCTGACCATGGCATCCTCATCTACATCGCAGCACTCTTCAATCTCAAAGGTCGCCTCGACGATGGTGATGGTGGTATTGTGCTGATGCCTCGTACTTCTGCTGAAGAAATGATGAGAGAAGCTGTCGCCAGCGCCATATATATCTGACAATGGCGATTGTGGAGGACTCGCAGACTTTTCCGACTCGTCGTCGGATGAATTGGAAGCTTGCGGGGAGATCTCTTCCGGCCTGATGCCGAGAGTGTGGTTGAACTGGGAGCCCACACCGCCTAATGGCGGGATGCTCGAGCGCCGCAGCCTCCCGCGGCCATGCTTTGGATCGACGGCGGCGGCGCCGAATCTGCGGTTAAAATTGGGAGAGCCGGTAGTAGTTGGCGTCTCTGGCGGAGAAGTCACATTGGGCTCCGTCCTAGAAATGTTGATTGTGGGTGTATGTGGACGCATCTTTACGCAGACAAGGGAAGGGAAACCCAAAAAGATCTAGAATGGGGAGTGAGTTTCCAAATACTGTATGTAGGTAGTAATAGTCAATCGACTTTCTTGTGCCGTCCCGGTCAATGTGGGGTCGGGCCTTCTTATGGTTAAGCTGACTGCGGGTCGTATGTATGTAGTTTGGTAGTGTAGGGCAGTGCCAGTAATAAAAGTCTCAGTCTCTCAGATCGGATGACGGAGGCGGGCGGGGGGTGGCGGTCTCAAGGCGTTATGATGAACCAGAGGAGAGATAAAGAGCTCCAAGGTGGAGAATAGGTCGGACTGGTATAACTGTGCATGATAGGTTTGTGGACGGCTGGGGAAAGGTCTTTCATGCGATATACGCCAATCTCCTTCGCATTTGAGGGAGCAATTGGGCGGGTTGATGAGTGATGCAGTGAGATGCGATGGATTGCGAGAAGAATCCAGTCAATTGTACAAGCAATAAGTGTTCGACGTTGGGCAACTCGCCTGTGAGAGCGAGAGCAGAGGGTCGAATCTGGCTTGACGCGCGATTGCGAATAAGCAGTGCAGGTAGTGCGGGTTGTATCGCGAATGCGAGAAGGGGGATGGATGGATCGGTCTGGTTCGGGCCAACCGCTTTGGACTGTTTTCTGACAGGTGAATCGGCAATGTAGTGTGCGTACACCTGTATACAGTGCTCAAGATTCAACTGGTGGCCAATTGTTTCCTCGGGAGCGCTGGTGCGTATCAGAGCTCAGTGAATGATTCTTTGCCAGCGCATTACCATATGAGTGAACCAAGCACACCACAATGTCGAAACGGGGGTAGGGTAAGCGGCGTTTATGGGGTGTCTTGGAAGCGGCGGGCGCCAACTTATAGTACCAAGCAGCTATAGAATGTCATACACGAATGAGGGAGATACATTCAGCCAAAGCGCTTGCGGGCTTTCGGGAGAATTTGGGTGCTGGTCAGAGGGAATTAAGAGCCAGCGCCTTTACAACTAATCGCCAGCCAGCCTACCTATTCTTTCTAGGCTATGTCGGGGAATGTCGCAATGCATTTTTCGTTGGCTTCCGGCCGACTTGGGCATCAATGCTCAATGCTCCCGGGGTGTCTCCCGGTCCTGGCAGGGTTATAGCTTGCCAAAGGCGCAACGGCTCGTTTCTGCAGAAAGTATATAATGGTAGCATCGCGATAGGATTATGGAAGACGGGAGCAGACATGAGAGAATAGTAAATCACGGGCAAACACACACACAAGACATGTCCATAGCACCACTACATACTTTGTACTCCTTCAAACGTCAGTGAGCTGTCAATGGGGAGCCAACTTGAACCCTGGCATACACCGAAAGAGGATTCACCCGTCAAACCATCCAGCTTACGGGGGCCTATGTAATCAGACGTATCAGAGGCGGTATGACAAGAAAAGCAAATACTCAGCTGGGGATGAGTGAAAAGGATACATGGGGTTAGGAAGCGAGCGATGCCCAATGAGCAGAGGCAGACAAACCTGCATCATGTACAGGAGATGCAGCATGGCGAAGTGGAGATGGGGAAAATTTGCTGCTTGGCTGATTGGAAAGATGAGGGCTTTTTGCAGCTGTGATTATGCAGGACACTTTTCCTCTACTAGTGTAATGTGGTCAGCGTGGCGATGAAACGGCCAGATTATGGGAGAGATCATCAGTCATCACATATAAAGCACGAGGTTGGCAACTTGACGATGGACAGTATACCAAGCGTCATCTCCAGTTGTACTATGACAGGCCGGGGGTAGGTGGGCCGCTCACTGGTAAGCGGATCTCTCATGGTGACGGGTCTGTATGACTCTGGAGCGAAAGCCGAAAAAGAACGTGACCACCGGACTATCGGGCCTTGATCAATATCATAGCATTGGGCGGTATGTTCATGTGCACGAAGTATACATTGGTTGATTGGGAGTCGTCCATGAAGGATTCCTTGTGTTACACGAGATTTAGCTCGTGCATTGCATGTGTAAATTGAAAGATGTTTTCCTGTTGGCAGTCAAGCAGTGTGATCAATGCCGTCAGTTGTGCAATCCTTTCAATGTTGTCTATTGGATAGTAAGTAACGCGTACGCTCGTTCTTTGTAGTGTGAGCATAGCTGTCGGGTCTGCTCAAATCTCAGTAGACCAATTTGAACGACTTTTCGTTATGGCAGTCCTGGATCCTGAATATCATATTGAAGACCTGATTCAAATGAATGACCACATGTATTAAGCTTGACGTTGATTAATAAATGCTACCTTGGCATATGGAATACGTACCGATGTGGGCTTGCGGCTAAAAATCACTATGGGGCCGTCCTGATGTGTACAACGTACCTGGCCTGGCTGCTGGGGTCACCAAAAATGGCGGGGTGCATTGTTTTGTTAGGACTTATTATTAGCAGTGCTTCATACACAGAGCAAACAATTTACTTGAACCTCGGCGCGAACCAACCAAGTAAACACTCTTTTGCCCTACGTGATTGTTGCGAATATCTTTGCAGGCGGATCTTTTCCATTTACATTAAGATTATCTACAACGAAGTCCTGCTCTAGTCCTGGTTCCGTCGTGTCTCGTCTTCTCTTGTCCGCGTACACAACATTTCAACCATGTCTTTGCTATCTGCCCACTTCGAGCAGATCGCCATATCCTGCCAAGGCATTGACAGCCTTCCGTGAGCATAGTCCACATGTGTCTAGGAGACAGAGGGAGAGCGCTGACCAGTCTACAGCTTTCCCAAGCCCAAGATCTTCACAAATGCCCTCCTCTCGAGCCACGACATTACCTCCCTGATTCGCGACACCGAGACGCATGAACGCGCCCTCTTCTCAGTCCCGCCTCCTCCTCCTGCGCCGGCTGCTGCCGCTTCTCAAGATCCTGCTCCGCCCAAGCCATCATCCCGACGCCAGACTGTATTCAATGTTGCCTCGGGTGAAGTCACCACCTCGGGCGGCGCCACAGGCAGAAATGTTGGCGCGCCGCGGCGCCACACCGCCGTCGCTGCCGTGCTGGGTGGAGACCTGCATGACCAGATACGAAAGAGCGAACGCGGTTGGAACAAGGAGAACGTCGATGTCGAGATCCTGCTCAGAGGTGCCGAGAAGCTGTGCGGTGTCTATGCCCTGCCTGGCGCGCTCGAGAGAATCCCGGCACAGCGAAACCAGTACGGACAACTTCTCAACACATTAGCCTACTACGAAGCCAAAGTCCAAGAGCAGAAAGACGCGCTGGAGCTCATGAACAGACCCATGAGTGATGAGGAGGGTGACGAGGAAATGCAGGAGCCAGAAGAGGAGGAAAGCACCATTCTGACTGAGGACGACCTGCGCCGCGAAGAAGAGGAAGTTCGTGACCTAGACAGGAAGAAGAGAGATCTTCAACGCAGGTTACGAGCCATGGAGAAAGATTTGGCCGGCTTGCAAAACATGTAGCTGATTGACGCTGAGAACGGACAACTGGCCTGCTGCAATTGGATCCGGACTTCGGGCACATTTGGTGCACGAGAGATTCCCAAGAAGTTCATCAATGGCTTCCGAACTTAACTTCATCACGGCTGTGCTCATCTCATGAGCGCTCCGGTTTTCTAGGCATCTGTATTATGGATGGCGCGCGTCCCGTCACTTTCGGACCACGGAGCAATCGCGCAAGTGGACTACCGCAGAAAGTCTCCGAGCTGACTGGCGTATTCAGACCGGACATGTCTCTTAAAAGGGGCAGCTTTCCACGTCGTTTCTCAACCTTGGACTGAACAGTATTGCCTATTGGTCCTCCTACAATTCAACACAATGACACAAATCGACATTAACATCATCTCCGACCCGATATGTCCGTTTGTAAGTTGCATAGTCTTATACACTAGTTGGACCAGATGCTAACAAGTCATATTAGTGCTATCTTGGCAAGAAACGTCTCGACAAAGGCATTGAGCTCTACCGTAAAGTCTACCCCGGAGGCAAAGATGACACATTCAATATCACGTGGTCAGCCTTTTACCTCGATCCTGAGCTGCCAGATGTTGGAGCACCCCTGTCCGTTCATATGGAAAGGAAATTCGGCAAGGATCGCGTTGCCGCCGTGCGGGAGAGACTTCGGAAGCACGGTCTCCAGGACGGCATCAACTTCAACCCAGACAGTAAAATCGGACATACACGGAATGCGCACCGATTGATACAGTTTGCAAAGACCAAGGGAAACGAGTCGGAAAACCGCGTAGTCATGGAACTGTTCAAGGGCTACTTTGAGGAGGGCGGCGACATAACAAGCTTTGAGCTGCTGACGAACACTGCCGTCAAGGCTGGCTTGGACCGCGCCGAGGCGAGCGAGTGGCTGCAAAGCGACCGGGGAGGCAAGGAGGTTGATCAGGAAGTGGCGGAAGCCAACGCGCTGGGTATCCATGGTGTGCCAAACTTTACATTTCAGGGCAAGTGGAAAGTGGACGGCGCACAAGATCCCCAGGACTTTATGGAAGCCATCGTGGCTGCCAAGGAGGGGAGACCAATGGCTTCGGCTGATGGCAATACCTGTTGAAAGTAGGTAGCCATTTATTCTGTCAAGCATGTTTGGAATCCTGGAAAGTAAACCTTGTGATAGCCGCTAAGTTGCAGATATTGAACTCTAAGTACGCAATGTGACTGATGTCTTGTTTGAGCCTCCCAGCCCTCCAGATCTTGGCATATCAATTTACGAAAAAGGTCTTATTTGAAACACTACTTACTTGAAAATCAAAGTTGAGCCACTCGGGATTGAAATGGCAAAAGACCAGTATCGACATGTTCTTGAGAGCAGATAATTCAACCATGAATAAGAGTGCTTTATATTCGGAGGATTACTTCTCTTGCGTGTTGGTTGATCAAGGTTGTAGCAAGCGATTATAAGCTTTGAGCCATAGATGAAAAGGCAACTGTGAGAAACCTCGACTCCTCCTTAACAAATTGTGACCACGACCAGGCGAGTAGGCGTGATTGTTGTGGTTATCATCGTGGTCACTGTCGCTATGGTAATCTCCACCGTTGTCGCCGTGCGGGTCACGGTGGGAGCGCTCGTCGCCGTGCGTCTGTATGTCTTCCATGACGTGCTCGTGGACAAGCCGGCCGTGTCAGTATACCTAGTCGTGACGGTCCTTGTCGAAGTAAGCCCAGTCTCCGTAACAGTCACGGTGATTGTCGAGGCGATGCAATTGCATATAGTCCAATCTAGAGCCACCTCGTTCATTGTGCCCGTGGTCGTTATATCCGTGTTCGTTGGACCAGTGTTCGTTGGACCAGTATTTGTAGGACCAGTATTTGTTGGACCAGTATTCACTGGGGTAAATCGGTCTGTTGTGCTGGTACCGCCAGCATTGATGTAAGATGGGCCGTCTCCGGGTTCATATCCGTCTTGTTCAGGATAGGGGTGACTGAACGCCGTCCCATAACCACCATTACCACCGTGATATGAAGGCTTCTCGCCGAGGTGGCCCGGTCCATGGTGATATGAGAGGTCAGAGCTAAAGCCATTGCCGTCATGGTGAGGCACTTTCAGAGGTCTCGATGCGCCATACTCGTTTCCAGCACCAGTACGATCTAGTCTCTTATCCTTTATAAGGATACTGCTGGTGCCGGTGCTGACGCAAAATCTCGTTGTGCCTGTTGTTGTGACCTCAATTGTGGCTAAATGATTCTCCAAGCTGACCTCGGTGATCTATCTCGTTGTGGAACAATTATCAGCTACCACTGGACTGGAACACGAATTGAAAACAATATTGATATGACATTCGCCTCTACGGATGGAGACTGCGTTTGCTTCTATTTTGACCCTAGACTTGTATGATGACAACAAGCACCACGTCTGGACCACTGTAGAATGCAACGACATGATCTTTTTGGGGCTATCACTTACCGTGTATGTAGAAGTCGAAGTTGTGGTAATTATGTCCGTCACAGCTGGACCAACGTCGGTCACAGTCTCTGGACTGTCAGCTGAGAATTGAACAATTTAGTAAGCGTACGTTGATCATGGGTCTTCCGCAACACCAATATCTGATGTAGATACATACCCGTGGTTGTTGTTACGGGGGTTGTAGTCGTTCTTGCAGTCTCAGTCACAGTGATGAAGGCGGTTGCATCAGGGAAAATGTCTATAGAGTCATTGAGATTAGCCGGTGGATAAAGGCATTGGTCGTTATGACCTTGAGGGAAAAGTGATGCATACTAGTTGTTGTAGTACGTTCGACAATAGAAAATCTTATCGCGCAAAAAAGTTGCGAAGCTGAATTCGTAGCGATCATAGAACTCAGGCTCGAGTAGTATGGGAGACTACAGGCCTCAAATGCTGAGGTCACAATTGGAACAAAAGGCATGGCGACCGGATCAAAAAGGAACAGAGACGACAATGCCTCTAGCTTGCTCGAATACAAATTCCTCAACTGGGTCGATGAAGATGATAAATAGGAGTATGATGATCCAGATGAGACAAACATATCATGCTGAAGACCTCCGCGGAGGTCGTCTGACCATTTCCAATCTCAGCAGCCTGATGGCGTTTCCTTGTACGTTTCAAGGCGCAGAAAGGGCAACTAGCAGTGCCGAACCTTTTTGTCTGGGATTCCCGTGTGGCGAGCGGCACCTTCAGTATTGGTAAGGTATTGTCAGAACTCTTCGCAATAAACTGGAAATAAGCAATGGCATTGCTAGAATGGCGACTGGCGGCACCACGGATACCCGGCAATCAGGATGATCAAATGAATAATGCAAACAGACTGGGATTGAAAGGACGGACAATAAACTGGCAGACCTCTTTCCCTGATTTGGTCATTCCGAATCGGAGCCGAGTTGCGTGTTGCGTGCTCAATGAGGTATACCGCCGGCTTGGACTCGTGACAAATGATCATTAGTTGCACCAACCCAAACTCACGCCAATACAATACTAACTTCACAGACAACAGAAATAGCAAGTTCATAACATTTCTTCTCATTTTGATTGATCCTTGGCGCAGACTTGGCTATAAATACAAAATGTGGCCGGGATTAATTGTAGCCGTAAAGTTCTTCGCATCATTAAAGATATCTCACTCTTTACAGCTTGTTGGCAGCCTTGGCCAGATCAGCGAGGGCATCGCGGCGCTTGAACTTGGCATCCTGGATGACACCTGAATTGAAACATTAGTATATGACTGAAATTGGTGCAATTAGTATAAAGGGTCAACAAGAGACTTACCGGCATCAGCGTCGCTGGAGAAGTTGCCGGTCCACTCAACAAAGGTGCTGCCTTCGGCGGAACCAGAGGTGACGGGGTAGAGGCGGATGGTGCTGACGACGGTGGTGTAAGTGAGCTCAGGCTTGGCGGTGATGACGCTGTAGGTGATGAAGTGGTTGATGGTCTATTTTCCAGATTAGGACCACGCCGCATAGTACAACAAGACATGAACTACTTACGCTGTGCTCCTCCTGCTTGACCTCGAGCTCGGTACCGTCCTTGAAGGTCCACTTGACAATGTCGGTCTCCTCCTGAGACTTGACAAACTCGCTGGCCTTCAGGGCAGTCCAGAAGTTGCTGAAGTTCTGCACTATTGGAACGAGTCAGCTCACTCTATTCATGGGTTTCTATTGACAATAGACTTTATAGAATGATCATTTGGAGGTAAGGCAGGCGGCGGTTGGTTGCAAGCACTGGATGTTGCTTGAAGATGTTTGCCGTTTGTGGTCTATAGAAGTGGAACCTGGCCAGCCAGCAATGCAATAGGTAGGTCACTCACACTTGATGTGGTGCCAGACATGGCTGAGAGGGGCGTTGATGACGGCGCTCTCAACGACCGAAGTGGAGGTGGGAATAGCGGCAGGGGCAGACATGGTGGCGTTTGGGGGGAGAGAGATGAATTGAGTTCTTGAGATGAGAAATTATCTTTAGCTGACGAGAGTGTTGCAATGGTCACAATTATTGTTCACGAAGAATCTGATGAGAAAGTCTGGATGGTATTTTTTGGTGGAGAAAGAGGTGGAGTCGAGGGAAGAAAAAAAATATGTCCAAGGTTGTGGAATTAGAGTTGTCACAGTTTCGTTTGTCCTCGTAGCTTCCCATTGGATGCCTTTTTTTCTGTGACTTTTACCTTGCACCTTCTCCAACATTCCCTGAGCTGAGCTGAATGGGGAGGAGCTGATGGTCAGTCATGATGATGATGGCAGGCGTGAGCCAACCCAATTGGGAGCTTGTCTTCTTGCTTCCATCCGTTGCTTGTTTGTTCTGCTTGCCTGCATTTGTCTTCACCTGGGTTTTTTTGTGCTGCTGCAGGTCTCAACGTCATTCGACATTGGCAATGCGGGGTGCTCAATTCTCAGGGTCCAACATCCACCATAGTATAGATCAAACACACGTGGATCTCTACAACTCTCTGGGCAATCTATAAACGGGAATGCGGAACTGGGTTATTGACAGTGGCTTTCCTTTGACGGCAGGATCGTGATATTAACAATGTCTCAACGGAACGGATGGACCGGCGGTTTTCACGGCCAGACAAAAAGCGTCGTAAATATCTTCATAGCTTCAACTTTATACCTGTCCCAGAGAGCAGGGCATTAGTGGGGCAGTGGGTAGGTGCTTACCCAGATCAGTTACTGCCAATTTGCATAGTCCGTCACTTACACTGGTGGTACACGACCCGGAATAACCTCCAATCCGTCAGTAATTGACGAGATGGCAGCATGTTGATGTTGGAATATATTGCTAAGATGCTTCAGTGACGGCGGTGATGGCAGCGGTCTTGAGATCACAGATACAGCTTCTTGAGCTCTCAAATACAGCTTCTTGAGCTCTATTTCGAGGCTCAGAGATCAGCCGAAGTCCACATCTATTTGCAATATCTGCTTGACAATGATGGAACGAAATTTGTGGTCTATCAGACATGATTTTGCTGAGCTGGTCTCATGTGTCATGGAAGGCTGGTCTCTCTCATTCTGTATCACTGCGAAACCAGATGTCGTGTTCCCAACTTTCAAAAACTGGCGGGAAGAGCTGGGTGAAGCATGAAGCCAGAACCAAGTGGGCTTATTGTACAAATGGTACCTACGAACACTCATGCTATCTCTAACTGAACGAGAGAATGGTTAGTGAGGAGGCGCGGGATTCAAAATCAACGCACTACCAGGGTCATCGGTACTCTTTATTATTTTTTTCTTCCTTTTTTTCTTATTTCAATCTCTATGGTAGTGTTTTTTCTTCACTGTATTATTCCTTCTCAGTACCATCTATATCTATTTCTGGGTATTGCTAGAGATAACTCTCCTGATGCAATGGTATCATCTCTATTGCTTCAGCCTAGACGTCAGCGCCAACTTGCCCGGCGTCCAACTCCAACTCCGAGCAGCCATTTTCCGCTTATACCCTCCAACCTGCGCAGGCCCAGGCCTTTGCATCATGGCCTGCGGCTGGCGGGACGAAGAAGCAGACGACGACTGGAACATCTTGCGACGAGGAAACACGCCCAGGCTAGGCTTGACAAACGCAACCCCGTGCGCCGTTCGCAGGGCGTCGCACAGGTCGTGCGTGTACATTTCCGCCTTGCGCACGGGCATGTGCATGAACGGGTGCGGCACCCCTTCGTACCGGCGCATGGTGGTCTTGACGCCCGCGGCCACGAGCTTGTGCCCGTACGCCTCGCCCTCGTCGCGCAGGGGGTCGGCGCTGGCGGTGCCGGATAAAGGTTGGGCAGATCCCCCGCAGGTCGCCCGACAGCGGGCTCGAGTAGAACTCGGGCAGCGCGGCGGCCTCGGCGTCGAGCGCGGCCGCCGCGTCCTTCATGTCCGAGTTTTCTCGGTAGAACATGATGCGGGCCCAGTTGAGGCAGGGCGCGAACTCGTTCTCGACAAAGGAGGGAAACTCCGAGTCCGACGCCTTTTGGTAGTGCGAGTGCGACGCCGTCACGGGCACGCCGAGAAAGGCAAACTTGAGCGGGATGGCGGCGTCTCGGGCTAGTTGTTGCACCACTGCTGCGATTTGACCCCCGGCCGAGATGCCGCCTATTGATATCGAGTCTTGCCGGGCGTTTACTTGAGCGCCGTGACTGTGCATCTATTATTGAAGATTAGCATGGATGTTCAAACGTTTTCTTGTGACAAATGAAATGCTTACGTATTGTACTGCTGCCCAGCAGTCATCATGTCCTCTGCCCATGGCGTGTTCTATATCATAGAATGAGTCACGGTTCTGAAAAGCCAATATTCGGTATTTACTTACCAGGACGTAGTCGGTAGTCGACATCAGCAACCATGATACCAACGCGTGTCCGTATTTGCATACATATCTTCGCATCACTGTTGAGATCACCAAATGTGAACCCGCCGCCTTGTACAAGAATCAGTCGAGGCTCCATGGATTGATCACACTTTCATCAGAATACAATACTCACCATGGAAATTAACATGTACAGGATAAGGTCCAGCGCCATACGGCGACGTGCGCGGATCTGGCTTATACAATCTCACAGTGAATGGAAATCCATCTGGGGCTTCGAGCTTAACGTCCTGTATAAAGGCCGTATGCGCATACTTGCGAGCCTTTTGTGAGTGAATCTTTGCCCTCTGCTTCCGCACCTCTTCCAACGGTGCACTATTGTCTGGCGTCGTCCTGCCGAGCGTCGAGTTGTAAAAGTCTATAAAGTCTTGGTCCAAACGGTCGACAAAGTCTGGATGGATGGGATTGGCCGCGGCCCTGGATGGGGACCGCGAGCCCTGTGCGCTTGGGGAAGGTGGCATGTTTCTTTCTTCTTTCAGGACTGGGCGGAAACGATGTTGTGATTAGTATAGAATGACGTCGAGGGGGGAACACTTTAGGCAAGTATAATGGATTATAAGGGGAAAAGTCTTGGAGAGCAACAAAGCAGAGAAGGTCTTTTATTCAGTACGCGTCGACCTGGTTGGGCTGTGTCGTGGCAATCCAAGCGGTTGGGAGAGGGAGCACCGTCGGATAAGCCGATCGGTGATCGGATGTGTTGTAAGGTGAGGCAGAATGCACTGCCCAACCACTTGATGCATGTTGACGATTAACAGTCCTATATCAATTGTACTGGTTGTTTTGATAAAATGATTTGGAAAAGAGATGGCTCGTTGGGATCAATATTCATGAAGTGAGCGGACGGTCATATGTTCTAATTCAGAAGTAGGGCTATAGGCAGAGTAGATTCGATCTAACACTAAAATAAACCATGCCCCTTGAAGCGAGCCTATAGTCAATCCATGATAGGGATAGTATATAACCAACAAAACATCTAAATTAATCTGTCTAATCATGGTATCAATGTGTCATATCTCATTACTGTGCAATAGGAAAGTCAAACGCAAAATCATCCATGCCGCCAAAATCATTCGGCCACCCATTGGCCAACTGGAGCCACATGCCATGCAGCAACGCCCGCTTGGCCGCCTCGTCAATGACATTGAGCCGCAGGGTGTTGTTCAGGTACGAGGCCTCGCGCAGAGAATGCGAGCCGTCGCCCGGCAGGGGGCAGAGACCGTTTCCGGGCTCGGGTCGGTACTGGGCCTTGAGATAGTCGTCGGTAAAGGAGGACTCTTGGCCTCCCGGCTCCGCGTTGTTGGCGGCGGCTTCTTCGTCGGTGCCGTCTAGATTAATGGTTATGGGCTCGCCGAGGTACACGAGACGATACACCGCCGTCCATACTCGGATGGTGTTTCTCCACGGCTTGGCCACGGCCCACGAGCTCCACGTCGAGATGACGGTCGTGAACAAGGACAGGTATGCCTGCGCCTGGTTGCGGGTTTCCGGCTGGATACCCTCCAGATCGCTTGCAAACTGCAGCCACAAGAACGTCGGCGCAGCTGATAACATGGCATTGGCGATCCAGACGGACTGCAGCTGAGCCACGCCCGTCGGCCCAGCCTCCCACAGCGTCGAGGCGATCTCGCCGACGACGAGCGCGTTGGAGACGCAGGTATTGATAAAGGCGGGTTCTCTCCTCAGCAGCGACCACCCGCTCGCGTCCAGCTTGTCCGTGAGCATGGACTGCCCGTTGGCCTGCGGGAGGTAGAGCTGGTGCGCGACGCAAAAGGCGCTGTGCAGCAAGAAGTGCATCGTGGCAAAGACGCTCCCCTGGCCGACGGAGCAGTGCAGGTTGTAGTTGTCCTGGCTCCAGGCCAGGCTCGGCGGCAGCGCCGATACCCACTCGCGCAGCTTGTGGTGCCGCTGGTAGAAGCGGCTGGCCGGGTGCGTCGGCACGGCCTTTTCGAAGAAGCGGCCGCCGCAGATCTTGATGTCCGCCACGGCGCTCCACAGGGTCAGCGTCTTGATGTAAAACGGCATGAGACCCGTGTCCGAGACTCGCCCCATGAAGCCGCCGACGCCAAGTGTGGCCAGCGTCAGGCCGTTGGTCGCCTCGCCATACGTAAGGGACGTTTCGGATATGGGCAGGGCTACGGATATGTGCACCTCATACAAAGTCCGAGGTTTGGCCATTAAGAAGGCAATCAGCCGGTCAAAAAGGAGGCAGGCCCAAAACGTGCGTCGTCTGATTTCTTGTTCCTTGAGGGAATGCCTCTGGTGAAACTCCCGATTTAGCCTCATGATTTGCGCCATGCGTATCGCAGTGCCTATATGCAACCAGTGGCTCGATCCGGCGTCAGCCAGTAATTCAGAGTGGCCGAGTACCAGATTAGCTTGTATATTAGAGACTGTTACACAGATATCTTCGTCAGCATCGTCACGGTCTAGAGAGGAGGGCGTGTATAATGCATACCCTTCGGGTCATCCGAGGTCTCCTTGGCTAAGCTCCTGGCAAGTTGAGTATAACGTGCCCAAACCTGGTGACCATTCTCGCATCCAAAGAGGCCGTGAGCCTCCTCTTGCGTGAGATATCGCGAGCACAAGGCCACTATAGACACGGCCAAGAATGGCGTCTCCGAGTAGTGGGCCTCAAAATCAGGCCGATGCAGAAATGAGCAAAAGTCCGTGGCCCAGTGATATTGAATAAACAGGTCAAGACATCTCTTGACGGCGGGCCACTCGGGCAACGCAGAGGGCACCATCGTAGGACTGCTGGTCATGGCAGTGACAACGGTGGACGGCACTGGCGAGAGTGGCGTGGCAACGTGTGGTGAGCCATCAGCAGAGTCATCTGGCCACACGCACTGCCGATGACGCGATGCGCAATGGCGGCAGCGAGGCCGCACACCGTCGCATTTGGTTTTCCGGCGACGACTGATGAGATTGAAAGAAATGTTAGTATGCAGCGAATAGACATTTGAGTATTGATCATGACTTGGAAAGAAAAACAAGCGGGACGAGGACTCTCACCATGCGACACAAGCCTGTGGTGTTCTTCTAGCCTTGTAGGATGTGTGTGAGCTCATTTCGTTTTGACGCGATCGGCTCCGGTACCGATGAGGCTGATCAGCCTCAAGAGAAATGGGAACGGGGAGTTGTAAGACGACATCATGGACTGCACTGCACTGCGCAGCCGAGTCGGACCATACCAACAATGAACAATGGGGGGAATGCTCAGGCTTAATGGCTGCGAGGGAGATCGGCAAATCCGATCCGACCTTCTCTGTCCATGTGAAGGGGCTTGGCGGCTCCTCGCCAGGGTTTGGGCGTTGGAGGTTGAGATGCGTGGCTGTTACAACTGGCCATAATAGGCAGGTCGAGCGTCCCAGATCCACTATTGCTACTTCTTATAGAACCTGATACTGCGCTGATCTCAGCCAACCAAATCCACAAAAACTGCATCATAATGTGGATTATCCGTCAATGGCAGTATACACGTTTGTTGATAGTTGACATGTTTTCAAAAGGTACGGCTGGTAGACTTGTTTGAATATCATCAAATTCTTTATAAGTCGCTGAAAGATGAGTGAATATCATGATAGTATACACAAGTACATTTGGCTGTTTAGAATGCTACACGGTATTATGTTGTACATTCTCTGATGGCAATGTCGACGTACAAAGCCAAGAGTACGCCGAAAAATCTTTCTCCCCTCGGGCAACTGTCCTATTTGTCTTCACCCTCGCCCTCCAGCATGCTCTTCATGTCCTCATCTTCCAATTCTCTCATCGCTTGACGTATCGAGATCTCATCGGAAGATTGTTCTGTATTGGGTTGCTCAACTCCAAGGGTCTTGACTTTTTCGGCCTTGGCCTCATCGTTCATCCGTTGAGCCCACACCTGCTGCTTTCTCTCCTTCACCATGAAGTCATGGATGGGTGGCGGTGTTGTCCATTCGACAATGCCCTTTTCAGCGGCCTCGAGGCGTCGTTTCTGACCAGCCTCACCGGCCCGGCCCAGAACACTGCCAATGACGGCCATACAACGGAAACTAATCCATTTGTTAGACTAATGTATATGCAGGAGAATATCATTTGAAGAGCATTACCTATCATCATTTGCCGGGATGGCATACGTTACCCATGTAGGTTCCGTGTTGGTATCAATGACACCAATTGTCGGCACGTTTGCCATGCCGCACTCGCGCAGCATGACGGCATTTTCTAGAGGGTTCAGGCACACGACCAAGTCTGGCACCAGCGCCCGCCGCGACGAAAGGTGTTTTTCAAAGCCGACCAACTCGTTGTCGTGCTGATCGATAATCTTCATTGGTAGGTTCGGTAAGATCACGTCGCTGTTGGTGATTGTGCCTGGTGTCCATTTGCTGAACAAGTGGCAAGCTCCGGCCAGCTTTGCTGCTTGCGCCACAATCTGTGTCTGCCCTGGCCGCGTTCCCACAAACAGGATCAGGCCTCCTCGGTAGGCCACTTCCTCAACAACACGAGCGGCACGACGTAGATGTGCTGCCGTCTCTTCGAGGGAGATGATGTGGATTCCTTGCCGTACACCGTAAATGTATCGTGCGTTTGCAGGATTCCATACCGACGTGTGGTGGCCCATGTGTGCTTGCGAGGCCATGAGGAGCTCCAGAGTGACGTCCTTGGGTCCCGGAGGATTGCTGAAGACGTCGGTCGGCGAGTAGGTGTGCTCGATGGTGGTACCAATCGGTCGCTGGTTCTTGCGCGTCTGCATTGCGACCTCGTAATCGGCCCTGATGCCGTCCACCGCAACCGTCCGTTTCCTCGAAGGCTTGACACTCTGCTTAAAGAGTGCTGATCGCTGGGACTTGGCGGGATCGTTCTGCTGAAGTGAGCCATCGACGGCAGGATCGGCAAATGCTACGGGCGTCCCTGACGTCTCCGAGAGGGACGAGAGCTGTCGTATACATCTTGGGCCTTGTCGCAACGATGTTGCCAGGGCTTTCCGGCCTAGAGTGGTACATACCAGTTAGCAAGGTCAATTGATGAATGGGAGCGTCAATACTCACCCTGACGAACACCAAATTCTCTAACAATCATGGCTGCGGCTGGTGTCCTAATCCTCGTCCTGCGATCTTCCGGCTGCCAGCTCTAGCTAGGAACTTTTTCGGGTCCAGCTTGGGAAACGCGACCCAGGGCCGGCCGAGAAAAAGTCCGTTCCGCACAGACCCATTTTAACCACGCTTCCGATCTGACATGCACACCTTGATTGGTCAATTCTCGTTATACACATCTACGTCAATTATATCTCCTTCACCACTTACCCATGCATTGCATTACTTTTTCCCTTTGTACAAAAGGGATTATCCAGTACAGAGTACATAGTCGTGATGGTACATTGAAATGAGCAAATCATAGGATGTCCGCGAGTGACCTCATAATGTTTTTACTGCAAAGTCAAGACAGGAAAAGTTCAATATAAAATTTGCAAAAAGGAAAAACAGAATAAAACAAAAAAGTGTGATTCACAAATAATATGGGAACCTTGATTGCTTCTACAATCGCCTCTTGATCGTGTGAGACTAGAAGCTGCATTCACGAAAAACGATGGTGCGTGACTGGACAGCTACTGCTCCATTCAGTCTTGAGCATTGACACTAGAGGCAACCGTGAGGGACTGGAAAGATCAAGAATTAATAACACATGCAACGAATGATACAGTCTGGGCAGGGAGAAAATTTCATCAGTATGGCTCTGTTTGGCGCCATGTCATTTCTGATTATGTACCTGATATGAGCCATCATGCATTTATGCTCCAGGTTCTATGATTATTTTCTAAACCTCATTTACCGTCTTGGCATACCCCTACCACGACCTCTCAATGCTCGCTGGGCGGCTCCCGGAGGCAGCGGCTTGCCAGGAGCTTGCGGCTGTGCACTCTCCTCATTTCTGATCGTCTCATCAACGCCCAGGATCAAGCAACTGGCTTCCGTTGCGGCTTGAAGAGCATTGATCTTGATCAGAGCGGGCTCCCACACAAACCTCTCCATCATGTCTGTGACGCCTTCGTTCTGGAAGTCCACACCTGCCCAGACGTTGCCCTTGCGGTGCTCTACTCTCAACTTGTTGAGAATGTCTGTAGCATCGAACCCAGCATTGTCGCAGAGCTGGCGAGGAATAACCTCGAGTGCCTTGGCAAAGGACTTGATGATGGCTTGCTGCTTGTTGGAGACCTTCTTGTCGGCGAAGCTGTGCAGGTACGCGGAAATCTCCATCTCGCAAGCACCTCCACCACCAACAATCATGTGGTTCTTAATGGCACGCTTGACAATCATGATGGCGTCGTGCAGCGATCGCTCAACCTCGGCAATAAACTGCTCAGCACCTCCACGCAGGACCAAAGTGCACGTCTTTGCCTCGGGGCACTCCTCGAAGAAGTTGAATCGCTCTCCACCAATCTGGCGCTCTTCGAACGTACCACATGTGCCGAGGTGGTGTGCCTGAATGTCGGAGCAAGTGGACTGGACGGTAGCGCCAGTGGCCTGAACAACACGCTCCATATCCTCGGAAGAAACGCGACCAGCACAGAAGACATCGCGATCCGCAAAGTACTGAGTGGCCAAATCTCCAATAGGCAGCTTGGAGAGGACAACCTTGGCTCCGGTTTGGTAGATGGCCTCCAACTTCTTGAAGATGATCTGCCATTCCGCATCGACAATGGCCTGGTACTCGGACACCTGCTCAACTCGTACTTCGGCATTGTCCTTCTCGGCCTTGAGCTCGAGCTCGACGTTGAGACAAACCACCTTGGGCTTCTGGAAAGACTTGGGCTGTTGCTCGAAACCAGCGTACGAGAAGGTCTTCTTGAAGGCGACGCCGTTGACGAACAATGAGTCGGTGAGGGAGCCACCGGGGATTTTCTTGATGCCAATAAGTCTCTCATTCAGGTCGTCCTGGTCAAGCGAAAGAACAGCATCCACAACCATCTCGGTAAAGAATCCCGTGTTTCTCTTGATCAGCTTGCTCGTCATGGCGGTGCCTGCAAGCTTGCTGAGGGTTTCCCTTCTGTTCGCCTCGTCTGTCCGGACTGCGATTTCCTTGATCTTGTTGACAGCCATGGTGGAAGCTCTCCGCAGGCCCTTGACGATAACCTGGGAGCTGACACCTTGCTCGACATGCTCGCGGATCTCCTTCAGGATCTCACCGGCCAACACCACGACAGAGGTTGTTCCGTCTCCGACTTCGGCATCTTGCGATCGCGCAATATCGACGAGGATTCTTGCTGCTGGGTGGACAATGTCGAGAAGCTTCATGACGGTGGCGCCATCGTTTGTGATTGTCTGCCGGCCATTCTCGTCCACCATTAACAAATCACCGCCATAGGGGCCCAGGGTGGGCTTGATCGTGTTCTGCACTGCGAGACAGGCATTGATATTCGAAATGATCTGTCCCTTGCCCTGAGAAGTATCGGTTCCTTGCAGTCACAACGTCAGCTCAGTCTGGCTCTTTGCTTGCATGCATTAAAACCGGCAGGATAGGACGGGCAAAACTTCAGCAGGGATCGCCTTACCTTCTTTCAGGACGATGATGGTGGGGGTTTGCCCGCCGAAAGACATCTTGTCTGCTGAGTCCGCTGAGTCCTGCAGCAGTGATAAATCCTCTACAATAAAAGGAAGGAGAAAGTCTGAGCTGGAACACAGGCGAGGGGCTTCAGTCGGTAGTATTGGTGGGGACGACTTGTTGACACTCCTTGTTGGATTTTCCCAGCCTTGGAGCTTTATTAGGAGAGCTTCAAAAAATTGTTGCCTCTCTCCAATCAGCACCACCTACGGTAAGGGGGGGCTCGGGGGGGCCTAAAACCTGGGTGGTGGCCCGCAGCTCTTGAGATACAGCACGTATGTACTGCTGGGCAGCGGACGCACGGGCCCCGAGCCTCGTAGTGGGGCACCTATGTATCCTGTCCAGAGCACGCAGAAGCTAAGAGACGCTCCATTTGCACTAGTGGAGCCTGGCCAGCTGCCAACTGAACTCGAACAGCAGGCGAGGCTAGACACCAATCGTTGGATGCCAAGCCTTTTATAGTCAAATTTACGTCTCGGACTCCAAGCTACAACACTTAGACCCGCCAGAAGACACAACCCACATCACAGGCGAGCCTTGCCTGCCCTCATCTTCATTCACCCACCTCCATTTTCTGCAAAGACAATATTCTTTGTTGTCTCTGCATCATCCTTTTCTCCTACCATGGGTAAAGCCACCCATAAGAAGCGGAACAAGGCTGCTTCGCAGCCTTTCAAAACCCCTCGAAAGACCCCGAAGCTTATGAACATCTTGCCTTAGCATGGCATGCTGTGGAGAAAGGCGGGAAAGCTTGAGAACAAGGACGCAAGAAAGGTCGTTCGAGCCTTGCGGGCACATTACCCCGACTACATGTACAAGACCGTTTCTGGTGCTTTTCTCAAGGTAGTCAATGTCGTTCACGCTCACGTCCAAGAGTGTGGGGAGCTTCCCCCTTATGAATTTTTCGACCAATACAAGACCGAGATCAGCTGGGCCAAGAAGCTCAAGACCAGCATTGTGAAGGATCTATTCTTGATCATTATCAAGGCCCGAGTCGTCAACAAGAACATGCTGCTAGACATGCCCACGGAAGGCGAGCATGCGCCCCCCAAGGTGCATTACAAGGAATCAGCCTTGACCAAGAGTATCGATTCTTTGCTTGAAAAGTTTATTCAAGGATACAGTCGTGGCTTTCCAGAGGTCCTCTGGGACTGGGGTTGGAAAGATGGCGAGGACACCGACTTCGAGAGCGGTAATGAGAACTCTGAGGCAAGTCAAAGCACACAAGAAATTACCTGCATCGCTAACCATGTACACAGAGTTCCTTTGATTCGGACGAAGAGGATGATGACGATGTAAATGCAATGCAGAGATTGACGATCTCGGATGCTGAGCTGGACGAAGGAGAGGGAGATGATAGTCTGGATGAGATGGAGGGACTTACAATCTAATGGTCATCCGCAGAAGAGAGGGTGATAGAGCCGAAGGAATAGATAAATGCGTATGACAATCAATGTCAACAAACGCATGAAGCAATACTGAATGGATCAATAAACAAGTAAACCAATGAACGAATGAAGCAATCACAAATGAATCAATGAACAAATAAAACAATAATGATGAATAAATGAAGAGATGATGTATAAATGAAGAGATGATGAATAATGAACAAGTGAATAGTGTTATTGCATTGCCATTCTCTCCGTTTGCATCCAGTCTGGTCTCTTGGTTGTGGTTAATGACCCTTTGTTTCAACAAGAAAAGAGAAGTTGCCTAATGGTAAGGTTCGAGTCCTTACTATCCTCTAGGCTCGGGGTTCGATTCCCCTGGCAAGGCGACTCTCTGAGGAAAGCCTCCCACCCAACTGCTAAACAGATGGGACAGACATTGTCTAAACACGGCGGCCCCCCTCCTCTCTGAGGAAAGCCTCCCACCCAACTGCTAAACAGATGGGAAGGACATTGTCCAAACACGGCGGCTCCCTCCCCAAGCCTCACACCCAGCTGCCCACAGATGGGATGGACATTGTCCAGTGCGACGCGAACCTAGCAACCTCACAGTTGCACCCCCGGATTGATGGTATCGCTGACCATCGCGCAAAATTCGGCTTCCTGGACCAAGCTTTCTACAGGTTCATCCTCGCATTACATTCAAAGCTCCTTTTTTTTTTAAATTCATCTATTATAGTATTATATAGTATTCCGCTTATATAAGCATAACCGGTGAAAATAAAAATAATAAGTTTACGACTAAGTGAGCTGTATTGTATTATGGAAATAAACCTAATATAAAATAGTGGAATATTGTTGGACGGGCGGTAAGTATTATCCTATTATGGCAGTAGGAAAAGTCCTGGCATCCCTGCAAGTATTCCCGCTGTAATGCGCCTGATTAACGCTAAGTCTCCGCCGGCTTAATCGCCAAGCTGGGGTCTTGTGGTCCCTGGGCTAGGGGTTCACAACGTGCAGGCCCGGTCTTGGGAATGATGCAAGTCCATAGGTCAACGTGGCTGCTTCTGCTTTTGAGGCCGGTGCACCAATTGAGCGAACTGGGCAAAACCTCGAGTCCGCAACGCAACACTTTAATTGCCTTTTCCCTCCCCCAACCAAAGATTCTGCAGAAATAAAAAGGATCAATTCACCTCACAATGGCGCAGCCTCAAGCTCGGTCGAATCCGAATATGAATCGGTCGCTAGATTATCTCAAGCAAGTTCAGGTATGTAACGGCGATCACCCCGCACCTGCGACTAACAAGATGAAGGAGCAGCAGCGGCAGAGGGGAACATCGCGACCCTCTGGGAGCTGCAAACAGACAATTGGTGCGCATCGCAATCGCTGACACCACATTTGCGTACAGGAAACATTTAGTGCCGACTCCGAGACCTACCAGAGCTTCCTCAAGATCCTCAAGGACTACTACGACGCCTTCCGAAGCGATATTGAAGACGTGGTCGCAAAGCACCAGGCGGCCAAGAAGGCGGGTACCACAGAAGACCCGGCGGTGAAGCAGGAGTCGGACGAGGACGTGGCCAAGAAGAGAAACGACCGGACGGCCAAGGCCTTGGAGGACGTCAAGACTCTGTTCGCGGGTCACGATGACTTGATCAAGGGCTTCGAGGAATTCCTCCCTGGCCCATCGGAAAAGACGCCGGCTTGAGCTTCATGATAGACCGGGCGGATGACCGATGGGGTCGGGACTGGAGCCTTGACGGCCCGGAGAATTTAAAAAATAACAACAATATTATAACATTTTGCAACTCTACTTTTACACGCTCTGGATTATATTGCAATTTTGCGGCCAAGATTAGATACATCTCTTGATTGCCTTAAGAGATCATGGAACAACGAAACATTGGCATGGGCTCGAACGTTGCAGCGTGTTCCCACCATTACATCTTGAACTACCGCCGCTACTGCTATGAATTGCAAGGATTGGTGCGCATCCACCACGTGCAGTATCTAGATGATAATCACAAAAGACAATGCCAGATATGCAAGATTTTACCCATTCTAACTGTAATTGATGGAGATTTAATAGTGGAATATAATGAATAAATGTACTTCAGGTCAGAATACGTCCAAAAACCGACATGCACTAGCATCTTTTGCGAGATCCGCCGCGCCAACCCATTCATAGTGTCACAGTCACGCGAATTGATGCGCCGGATCTGCCTTTTTCACCTTTCCGTATCCATCGCACCCCAACTTTCAGGTGGACCCTGATGTTGTACACAGGACCTAGATTTGAAGGAAAACGAACAACCCCAAAGTCGGGCAAGATACTCAAACTCTATAGGCGCGCTTGATCATTGTCACTTACCATGGTCGCCCACTACTACTGCCGTCCGTCCCCATGTCAATACGATCTGGTGATTTGCGGGGTAATCTGTATGGTATGCATACTACTGCTATACTACTGTAGTCACAACCAAGGAGGATCAGGTACAGGGCCACTAAGCAACGTAACCCACAGGGGTGCCGACCCAAAAGGCAGTGTCCGGAGCAGCAGGCCGGGGGCCACTCCCCGTCGCCACCGGGACCATGATCCAAGACGTCCAGCGCGACTGGTGGACTTTCTGTGCTGAGGTCGTACTGTAAAGTCTAGGCAGTCCACCGTAGGTATGGATAGTATGTACTTCTTCACTGCCGCGTACGCCCAGGTCAATATCCCAACAAAGAAGAGGGAATGACTATTTAATGGACCCAACACCCAACATGTATTTGAGGATTCTGGAATACGCCGCCGCCGCCTCTGTCTTTGGTTGTTGAGATACATCGCGGCCCGGCAACTTGGCAACATGATTCCCTCTACAAGTCTACTGCTCTGCGCAGCGGGTCTCGCCCGCCTGGCTACGGCACAGGCAGATCCACCGGTGACCACGGATAATGGCGTTGCAGCATACACCTTCGACATTAGCCAAGTCACCCTAAATGACGGTCGTTTCTATGAGAATCAAAACCGCACCTTGACATACCTCAAATTCGTCGACCCCGACCGCATGCTCTATGTCTTCCGCGACAACCACGGCCTGTCCACCGATGGAGCCTCGGCCAATGGCGGGTGGGACGCTCCCGACTTCCCCTTCCGAAGTCACGCCCAGGGTCATCTCCTGTCGGCCTGGTCTCAGTGCTACTCAACATTAAAGGACACGGAATGTCGAGACCGAGCAGTGTCCTTTGTTGCTGAGCTGCTTAGCTGCCAGAACAATAATGCGGCCGCAGGTTTCAACACTGGCTACCTCTCGGGCTTCCCAGAGTCCGACTTTGACGCACTCGAGGCCGGCACTCTCACAAACGGAAATGTTCCATACTATGTCATCCACAAGATCATGCAGGGTTTGCTCGATGTATGGCGCAATATTGGAGATGATACATCAGAAACGGTGTTGCTCGCTCTCGCCGGCTGGGTAGACACACGTACGAGCGCTCTGAGCACAACTCAGATGCAGGCAGTGTTGCAGACGGAATTCGGCGGCATGAACGATGTCCTTACAGACATATACAGACAGACGGGCGACACCAAATGGATTACCGTCGCCCAGCGCTTCGATCACGCCGCCGTATTCGACCCGCTGGCTGCTGACGAGGACCAGCTCAACGGCTTGCACGCCAACACGCAGGTGCCCAAATGGATCGGCGCAACCCGCGAGTACAAGGCGACCGGCACGACACGGTATTACGACATTGCCCGTAACGCCTGGGAGTTTGCCGTAAACCAGCACACGTACGCCATTGGTGGCAACAGCCAGGCCGAGCACTTTCACGCGCCCAACGAGATCGCCGCCTGGCTGACCGAGGACACGTGCGAGCACTGCAATTCAGTCAATATGCTCAAGCTGACCAGAGAGCTCTGGACGCTGAGCCCCGATGCCGACTACTTTGACTTTTACGAGCGCGCTCTCATCAACCACGTCCTCGGTGCCCAGAACCAGTACGACTCCCATGGCGGCATTACCTACTTTACGCCCTTGATCGCCGGCGGCCAGAGAGGCGTCGGTCCGGCCTGGGGAGGTGGTACGTGGAGCACGGATTACGACTCCTTCTGGTGCTGCCAGGGCACGGGCCTGGAGGTCAACACCAGGCTGATGGACTCCGTCTACGCCTACGACTCGTCGTCTCTGTACATCAACTTGTTCACCCCTTCGACCCTCGACTGGTCTCAGCAGGGCGTCACCGTCACCCAGGACACCACGTTCCCCGTGTCGGACACGACAACCATAACAATCGACGGCGACGGCACCTTTGACATCAAGATCCGCATCCCGTCCTGGACCTCGGGCGCCACCATCACCGTCGACGCGCCCAGCAGAGCGTCGCCGCCAACCCGGGTTCCTACGCCACGCTCTCCGGGTCCTGGGCCTCGGGCACCCAGATCGTGGTGCAGCTGCCCATGAGCCTCCGCCTGATCGAGGCCAACGACGATGCGTCGCTCGCCGCCGTCGCCTACGGCCCCGTGATCCTGTCGGGCAACTATGGCTCCGCGACCGTCTCCTCGGCGCCCACCTTGGCCCTCGACTCGGTGAGCCGCACCAGCTCGTCGGGTCTCGATTTCACGGCTACTGCCAACGGTTCGTCTGTTGGCCTTGGTCCGTTTTATGATGCGCAGGGGTTCAACTATGTGGTGTACTGGAAGTACTCTGGCTCGTTTGCGGCGTAATTGGCTATCTCTGAAACCGTATTCGAAATCACTGATTGGTGGTTGATGTCACCGTCATTGTAGAGATATATAGGTATCATATATAAAATACAATAAATATTCATGACTTATGCAAAATTCAAATAAGATGTTGGTTTGTACAGATCATCATTTACCTGGCCTTACTCGAAACTTTCTCTTCAATCAGGTAATGGTCGATCGTAGGCAAAGAGTATTTATCATTTCTTAGTCTAGGGATAAAAGAGAGAGATTTGCCAAAAGAACCTATTATGGAAGTTTCCATTGGCCTGGAAGAGTTGAATGCACGCGACAGCGTCTCAATGGTGCGGATGATGTATCCGCGGCTGCCCCAAGTCCTTTGTGATGGTTAAAATTGCAGTGAATATGTAGACAAGGGTGGGGCAGAGTGGGAGATAAGGGGAAGAGGAGATCGATTTTGGTCTAGCAATGGCTGATCGAACCCGTGGATGTCGACTCTTCTTGAATGAAGTATCATACATATGCTCGCTAACCACAAATGGGAATGTGCGTAACTTAAGGAGATTGAGTCTGTGTTGTAAGTGGCTGTTACGATGGATCGCATAACATTCTCTTTCCCATCTGCTCAAGTGCTAGCTGTCTAAGATGCCAGGTTATACGAGTTATTATTGACCTGCAATTACTTGAAACTTCATGGCCGAGCTTGTATGATTATAATCACATGAGCAAAGTATTCTTCGACGCCCCATCCGGCAATTTGGCCCGGAGTATCAGTCCGGGGTACTGTCTTCCGTCGACACCATTGTTCCAGTTGGGTTGATACGGTAGCTGATTAATGTTCATGTATATGTAGCCATCGAAGCCCACATTTGCGCTGTCTGGCCAAATGATCCGCGGGTCGCGAACATATGGCATGGCTTGATGCGTAGTAGAGCTATTTGAAACAAGTCTCTTAGCTCTGATATGCTCGAAAAAGATGCATGAGGTACAAAGAGAGGATATACGTACTTGTAGATGAATATCCCGTTGTGCTCCGGCATGAGCATGTATACATTGCCCAGGCTGTCGCCAGAAAAGCCGTTTGCGTTGCCTCCCCGCTGTCCGAGATCCTTGACATTGTCAAAAGCCCTCTTGAGCGAGAGAGGATCACTACTGGGGTTGACGCGCATATACTTAGTCTCGATGGAATACAAGTAATCTGATGTCAATGGCGAGTAGTATAGAACCTGTCATGATGTCAACCCTGAACACCAATGGAAATTGGCAAATCCAGAAAGCTCCACACTCACATCACCGTAGAGACTGAGTTCCTCACCATCAAGTCCCTCTTGAAGAAAGTTGACGGGGTGGCCCTTGGACCGGAAATAGAACGGCAAACCCTGATAGCTCGGGACGTCCTCAGGCGTGCGCAAAGTACTGGGATGCTGACTGAGCTGCCGCCAGCTCTCGCCGGTACCCAAATCCACCATGATGAATCCGGTGCGGCCCTCATCGCTGCTGTCGACTATATACGCGATACCCTTGCCAGACTCCGTGACATTGGGCCGCATATCGAAACGCAGGTCGTTCATGTATGAGTCCGGAAAGTGCACGTCGGCCGGCAGAGTGTACGTCGCTTTCACCGTGTCGGTGGCCAGGTCAAACGCCACCAGCTTTGGTCCGCCCGGCTGCGCGTACGCGACCACGGGGCTCGTGGTCTGGTTGAGGGTCGGCCTCCCCGTATCCAGGGCCCAGAGCGTGTCGTCTGGGGTCACAAAGACGGCTTGCACGCTAATGAGGCGGTCCCTGTCCGCGCTGCCGAAAGGGATGCCGTTGAACTCGGTGGACAGGCCGTCGGGCGGCGTGTTGAGTTCCAGATTGGGGTATGGCGTCTCTGCGGTCAGATTCGCGATCTCTCCGAGCGTGTAGTCGTAGGTGCCACGGGTATAGCATGCAAAGATCCTGCCCGTCTTGGAGACAGCGATACCTATGGGCCACTGGTCGTAGTAGTAGTGTACCTCCTCGACCGGTGGCCCATAAGTCCCCGTGTCTATTCGCACATTGTGTGGTCCCGTGGTTGAGAACGTGCTGTTCAGATCTACCGGGAATACTTCCTGAGCTTTTGAGGCGCCAATGAGTAGAGCGGATAATACAGCTTTCAAAATCATTGAATGCATTGTGTGAGAATCGATCGTCAAAAGGATACATTCAAAGGATTAGGAACTGCCCCTGGACAAATTCGATGGCACAGAATTTGTGATTGTGATTGTTATTGCAGTTGACATATGGAAATAATTCCTAGAGACTTGGTGGTCTACAAGCTCTATCAATCTGCAACCCACTCAAAATAATAGTGCTACTACCATAAGATCCCATCTCCAGCCTTGCTTCGTGAGATCATTCATAATCTAGATCCCTGTTTGACGGTTGTACTTGTGTCGTCATGACTCTCCAAAGAATGCGGGAATCACCGAATGTGGAAATCCGATGAACTTTGTCTTCAAAATTTGACCCCAATTCTTTTCTGACATTATTCCCGATCGTAACTCTAAATCAAGTGCTGCATTGAAGATAGACCGACAGCGATCTACAGCTGCAGTAGTTCAAGCCTGCCTATAAACATAACCTTGTATACCGACGCGGATGTCATGCCGTATTAAAGTCGATGCACACAGGTTATTGGTATTGAGGTGGTGTGATTGTTCTCAATAACTTCACCGCTTGCTCGTTGGCAGTAAAGAGAATACCACCAGCCATCACGGTTCTGCCCAACCGCATAACGGTGCCACGCCAGAAACCCTTGAAGAATCCATCTTCTTTGAGAATAATTCGCACGGCGTCCATGGTGCCCACCGCCTTTGCCTGTTGCGCCTTGGTCTTGACCGTGTCAAACGGTTGTGTAGCCAGTGTAGTGAGAGTGCCCGCTATGGCTCCGTTGGCAAATGTAGTCACTGGAGAATTTACATTGATACCCCGTGACTTTTCCCAATCCTTCATGATGGAATAAGTTCCCAACCGGAAGCCCGTGGTACCAATCTGCTTTAGTGTGGTTGTTACATAGCCAGCATACAAGGCTCGTCGGAGACCCTGCTCGGCGGTGAGTGTGCTGATGCAATTCCAGGGCGAGCGAAAGCGCTGCAGCGTCTTGGCGTCATCAATGAGGGCAGTCTTGATGCGCTCGGTAGGCGTGACGATGATGGTGGATGAGACGACACCGGCGACCATGCCCGAGGCGATGGACTGTGCCGGTCCCAGAGTATGTGTTTCGGGATCCTCAAACACCTTGCGTATGCTGTCAAAGGCAACGAAGCGAATGGCGTCTTTACCTATCGAGCCCTAGAGAGAGAGTGAGAGCCTGTCTGGAGTAGTCCATCTACGCGGTTCAACTTACCACAATCATGGTGGAGCATCCCTTGTATAATGCGGTGATGCCCTCCTCTTTGATGACCTGCCCGACAATCCTGAATGGATTCCTGCTACTGCCATGGCCATATAGTTGGACACGAGTTTTGGCAAACTCGAATGGATACGTGCAGAAAGCCTCAACACCACCAGCGATACCGCCGGCACACAAGGAGATGAGTGGCGATGACTTGCCGTCTGCCACCATTATTTCCGTCTATGAACCACAGTCTACAAAAACCTTCTTAGAACAATTGCATAAGGGCACGATCTAACGATCTAGAGACAACGACGAGAACTCAATGGAAATGAGAGCAAATCTATAGCGGCAACAGTAAGACAATGAGTGACTGTGTGTCCTGGATTACGCTGGCTGGCGATAAATGGGGTATATAAGATGTCGGACGAATCGAAGCAACGCTGTCAAGGCAAGGTGTAATAATGTGGTTGAGAGCAAGCCAATACGATCTACATAAACCTCGGCAATAAAGATGACGACGTTCCAAGGCCAGTTGCCATTTGGAGGAGATGCAGGGGTAATAAGAATATGCATAATCTATGCACAAGTCTTGTGCACACCAATTTAGGCATTCGCGGGGCAGTGGGGCAGGGGCATAGGCACCTTCCCTTCATTTTTTGGCGCGTCGCATTGGAAGGCGCGTTAATGGGAAAGCTTTCCTAGGGTCTAGCGCGTCTACATCGTGACATCACCCAAATTCGCAGCTGCCTCAGCTCTGCCAAAAACAACTTTCACCATTTGGTGTCGCTTTCGTTTTTCCTTCAAAAGATCTGTGGATTCCAAACTTATCCCTTCGATAAATCCGATTGCCTGCCCAGGGAGAATTCGTCAAGATGGGTATCAAGAACCTCTTCTCCATCATCAAGGATGAAGCACCAGATGCTGTCAAGGAGGGTGAGATCAAGAACCAGTTTGGTCGCAAGGTGGCTATTGTAAGCTTAATTATCGTCCGAGTTTTGGCAGCGAAATCACTAACATTCTCCAGGACGCGTATGTCGAATTGAAACCATGTTGCGACGAAATGTGCTAACCTCTCTTTGCAGCTCCATGAGCATTTACAGTTTCCTCATTGCGGTCCGATCCGACGGTCAAATGCTCACAAACGAGGAGGGTCAAACGACTTCGCATCTCATGGGCATGTTTTACCGCACACTTCGAATGGTCGACAATGGTATCAAGCCCCTGTACGTTTTCGATGGCAAGCCACCCAAGCTCAAGTCTGGCGAGCTGGCCAAGCGATTCCAGCGCAAGGCTGAAGCACACGAGGGCCTGGAGGAAGCAAAGGAAACCGGTACAGCCGAGGATGTGGAAAAGTTCTCGAGGCGAACTGTTCGAGTCACCCGCGAACACAATGAGGAGTGCCAGCGACTGCTCAAGCTCATGGGCATCCCTTACATCATTGCGCCCACCGAGGCTGAGGCCCAATGCGCCGTCCTAGCAAGAGCTGGCAAGGTTTATGGTACCGCAAGTGAGGATATGGATACTCTGTGTTTTGAGAGTCCCATTCTTTTGCGACACATGACCTACAGCGAACAGAGAAAAGAGCCCATTCAAGAGATTCACCTTAACAAGGTACTCGAGGGTCTACTGATGGATCGCAAGCAGGTGAGACTTCCCAAGTTCCCTTGTAGTTGTTTGTCATACTGACCTCGTCTTTTACAGTTTGTCGACCTTTGTATTCTCTTGGGATGTGACTATCTCGACCCTATTCCCAAGGTTGGCCCCTCGACCGCTTTGAAGCTTATCCGCGAGCACGGTTCCCTTGAGAAGGTAGTTGAATGGATGGAAAGCAGCGGAAAGTACACTATACCCGAGGACTGGCCATATGCCGATGCTCGAGATCTCTTCTTCAACCCCGACGTCCGCAAGGCCGACGACCCAGAGTGTGACTTCAAGTGGGAGAAGCCCGATATTGAGGGTCTGGTCCACTTCCTCGTCACCGAGAAGGGTTTCTCTGAAGACAGAGTCAGATCCGGTGGTGCAAGACTGGAGAAGAACTCGAAGAGTTCCCAACAAGCCCGCCTAGAGGGCTTTTTCAAAGTGTAAGCGCATTAAATTCCACTTGATGATTGTCTCGACTAACTTTGTTGCCAAGAATTCCCAAGACTGAAGAGCAAAAACAAGCCCACAAACGCAAGATAGAAGAGCAAAATGAGGCTCGAAAGAAGAAGGTCAAGGAGGACAAGAAGGAGAAGGCCAAGCAAAAGGCCAAGCCCCGCGGAGCTTAAGTACAGGTCATCGAAAGAAGTATTACTAGAGACCGGATCGAGGATTCTGCTTTCACAGGCGTTCAGGCGTGGGTGGCTTCACGGACAGGAATGGCGACGTAGCAGGCTTTGCTGCGCGATGCAAATGACATCTGAATGTCTTGATAAGGGGGCCTCATATTATACCCCATACATGGGCTCAACGAATACTTAGCATCAGTCTCGACCCATACTAAACAATGGATCTTTTTGAGTTTTATAGTCTTCATCAGTCCTCAGGTGTTGCTCAACTTTTTCAGCTCATCCGCCACCTTATCTACAGCTGCGGCCGCTTCTGAACTCCAAGGCGCCATCTGCAAAAAGCCGTGAGTGAGATCAGGAAAATGGTGCCAATGGACCACGTTGCCGGCTTTTTGAAGTTTGCTGGCGTATTCGACACCAACGTCTCTCAGGGGATCAAAGCCACAAGTGAATACTGCGGCCGGTGGAAGTCCTTTTAAATCTTCGGCTTTCTGCATACCTGGTGAAACGTATCGGTGGCCAGGTGCATAGCTCTGATTGGGTGCTCGAGGCAGATAGTGATCAGCAAACGAGAAAATCCCGTTGCCTGGAGCAAATCAGCCTTGGCACTGAATGTCACGATAATCTTGAAAGAAACACAACATGTAGCACTTACATTCTAGGTAGAAGCCAGAGTTGTTCGCAGTGGCGGCGGGCGTATCAAAAGGCAGCCTTGCCTCGGGGTACAGCAAAATCTGCGCCTTCATGGGCTTCTTGCCCTCGTCATGCATGCGAAGTGCCAAGGCAGCAGTCATATTGCCACCTGCCGAGTCACCACCACCAAATACGCGATCCCCATCGATTCCGCGTGATGCGCCCTCGGGGCCTTGCGCCCAAGTCATTACAGCCTCATATTCGTCTAGTTGTGTCGGAAAGGGCCACTCTGGAGCCAGATGATACTCGACACCGATAGTCTAAAAACCAAAATGTTGAGAAAAAGCACTTGAACTAAATTGCACATTGAAATGGTGCTTACAATAAAGTTTGCCTTTTCGGCCAGCAGCCTCAGACCATTTTCAAACTCGTCGACACTGCCCACAGTATAGCCGCCACCGTGCATGTATACGAGTGCAGGCACCTTGACGTCGCCCTTGACCTGGCCGCGGCGGCTGTCTTCAAAGTTCCTCGGGTAAAAGAGCCGCACAGGTACGGTGCCGTGCTTACCGCGGACGCCGGCGAATTCGACGCGACCAATGGGCGCTTGTAAGCTCTTGGGCAGCGCGTGGAAGCCAAATACTTCCAGGTGGTGTCGGCGCTCCTGGTGAAAGTCTTCCTGTCCGCCCAGGTGTAACGAGGGCCGGTCCTTTAGGAACTCCTTGATGGACTGGGCGAGCTCTGTGCGAGTCCCTACTTCGGGGATGGTGTTGCCATTCATTTTAATGTTCGATGTTGACAATAATGCCCAATAAATGAATTTCTACAAGTTTGTGGAAACGATCTTAATAATGCTTATCAATGTATAGTTTTCTGTCATTAAAGGCAAAGTCCCTCTTGGGCCACAGAACATCCATATTGAATATATACGTAGAAGCAGTCTCTATACCAACTCCATTTTTGAGAACATCGGCAGCAGATGAAGCTCCGTCTCAGTGAAGTTTAGCTACCTGAGCGACTACGGGAAATTTATCACGTCAATATGGTCGAGCTATCACATGCGGACCGGACCGACCGGACGGAACGAGGGGCATCTTGTCTAGACCCCTTTGAAGAAAGCTTCTGCAGTCGCTCGAAGATGAATCTTGCGGGCACTAAAAATTGACCGAAAGATCTTAATAACATCCATAGATTTCCGAAGTACGCGAAAAGAGATCTATAGATGTTATTTGCTGATGTCACTGGCGATGTTTCCTCTGAGCGCGACATCTCTAGTTTGGGCGCATGCAGATTGTTTGCAAGTATATGACAATAACCACTTCTTCGGCTTGATTAGTCGGTTTTCATTACTTGCTCGCACATTCGGGTTGTGTTCTACTGCCGATTAACTCCGCCCACCGAACAACGCCTGGCCTCGGGCTTTCCACAATGCAGCTTCACGGCAACTTGGCGTAGTAAGGATACTGGTTAATAGTAGTGTGTGGAGAACCTATATTCATGTAACGTGAGAGATGGTCAAATACTCGGAACGAAATAGTTGTATTGGGTTCCGGAGCTCGGCATTAACCGCGCGCCTTATGATACATACAAGGCCGGATTTTCGGCTCTTGTTTGAGCCAAAGTCCATCTTTGCCAATTATTTAGTCATAGGACTCCAGGTTGCAAAGGTCCTGCGCCCTCGGGTTTCCGTTCCTGTCAGCATCAGCTCCCTCCCCTCAATATGACGGTGGCCAATAATAACACAGCCCCCAAAAATTGCATTTCTTCAACTTTTGGCAGGCCTCCATGGCTGAATACATGCCAATGCCCATGGGCAGAGCCTCGCCCTAATGAGTCAACGGTGAGCGCCCCCCGCCAATATGAGCCATGCCCCCGGATCATGCCTCCCCAATGTACGACGCACACCTCTGAGCGACCTGACTGCACCCTTACACCACCTGTCTTCTGTAACCGGGCGGTGTACCAAAACGGAGCGTATGAAGCCTGCTCTCCAAACACCACACCACTATGGCTTATGGCGCCTCGGGAGGCAGTGCGATGACGACAACTTGTAATTGGGCGCCATATTAATCCTGAATGACAACGCATCAATCTCGGTGAGTGAAATGTATTAAACATCTGATTTGTCTAGATCATGCATCGTAGTATCATATTCACAGGAGGGACTCGTATGGGTCGTATAAAAGAGTTGCCCTGCATCTATCTATGCCCTGACTTGCATCCGTGTATCCACTCTCTACAGCCTCGTTCGTCAAGCCTTGAATAAAATCGATCCATTGCGATCAAGATCCGACACATTCATTTGTTCATTTCAGAAATCCTTGCAGCTCATCACCGAGGATTCACTCGAAAAGAAAACCCGCAACCTCATTCACAGATGGCATACTATTATTCGTCCGGGACAGACTACAACTACGGACCAGGCGACGCCGTGGTCCGCAAAGTCTACCGCAATCTGGACCGAGGCGGCCACCATCACCGACACCACCATGGCCATCACTCGTCGTCCTCCCACCGCCATCACCATAGCAAGATCGTCAATGAGGGCACCTTGTGCATCGAAGCCGACACGCTCCGCACCGTCACCTCTCACATTACCAACCGTCCGGGCGCGACCATGTACCTGACCGAGCAGCAGTACTGGGCTACTCCCGCCTCGTCGTCGGGGAGCACGACCTCTAGCTCGTACTACTACGGCTCCTCGTCGCGGCCGGCGTACTATAGCAGCTCGAGCTTGCACACCTGTCGGGGGTGTAGCTGGCAGCGCGAGCTGATCGGGGGATACTGCCGCGACTGCATCGAGTACAAGACTTCGCCGCGGATCATCGAGGTCAAGGAGAACAGGCGCGTACTAGGGGGCCCAGAGAGGCGGCTGCTTCACTACCGGTAGATTTGATCGGGATATGTTTTGATACTACGTTGAGAATTTGATTCTCCTGATGCCAAAATGAGTCGGTATAAATTGCATTGAAGAGGAACCACTTCGCAGATTGGTTTTTTTCCGGTTTTCTTTTTTTCCACCCCTAGCGGAGGGCATCTTGGCTGCTTATCATGGTGGATTTTTATGCGACTAGACAGATATCTTGACTTCATTTACTATGTCAATTTGATTGCAATATTTAAGTAGATACAAATAGTTTTACTCGGCATATTCTTTTAGTGTAGCTTAGTTATTGATCGTCCGGATCTGATTGAAGTTCGGATTCAATGCCCCTTCCGTATCATCTGGAGACCGCTCATATCGTCATACAATGCAAGTCTTGAATTGGTGCACAGTAGATTGAAAGCATGAATACACGGAATGATACCAGTGCCTATAGGAGTATATAGACGTTCATTCCGAGCTTGGGACAAACGTAAGAGACTAGAAGTATACATATGTTCTCGGGGAAGAAAGATTAGTAAAAAGGGGACGCTCCAGGGAATCGAACAAAAAGACTGGGGGAGGGCGGACCCAGTCAGAGAGAGAAAGTTAATGATTCTAGATTTCTAGGATCGGAGCGGAACCACTACACCACTGTGACCTGTGGCTTGTGGGAGGTTAAATGCACTTACTTTATTTTGCTATATAAAGGGTAAAGTGATTTGAACTGGGCAAAGTCGTCAGTCAACCTATATCCAGGGCCAGTGCACAGTGGCTCCAATTTCGGGCCATATATATCCCAAAACCAGAATCGATAGGAACATCCGGGCCTTCATTGCCAATTACTGGGAAGTTGCAAGAAACAGAGAAGTACATGAAGAAGGGGATGCGAGGCAAAAAGAAATCCAGGACAAAAAAGAAAAAGGAGACACTCCAGGGAATCGAACAAAAAGACTGGGGGAGGGCGGACCCAGCCAGAGAGAGAGAGTTAAAGATTCTAGATTTCTAGGATCGGAGCGGAACCACTACACCACTGTGACCTGTGGTTCGTGGGAGGTTATAAGGACACGCTTTATTTCGCTATATAAAGGGTAAGTGATTTGAAGTGGACAGATTCATCTAGGTCCGCAGTTTTCCGTAGTCACAGAAAAGCTTGACGCATCTATGACCGAAAACGCCAAAGTCCCTCCAAGGCCCCGAGCATGACTGGTGGCCCAGATGCAGCTTGCCCCAACATGCCGGCCAATGGAAACTTTGGCCTCACTTAAAAGCTCTTTTGTTGAGGCTCTTATGCCAACAGTGATTTTACAGCAAAGTCGACCTCCTCAGCCGTTCCGCAGATCAATCCACCCCGCTCGTCTGTATCCTCGGATGCCTTTGATAGAATATCGCTGCCGTTCACCGGGTCAACGGCCTTGCCGCCGGCACACTCGACAATGAGAGCCAGGGGGAATAGCTCGTACAGGCGGCGCAGCTTGGCTTTGCTGGCAGCCGTGACGGGCGAGACGTAGAGACCGTGGCCCTTGACGAGGGCGTGCACCACGTCGGGCACGAGGCCGCCGCTGTACCGAAGCGTGTACTTGTTGGAGATGTAGTGGTTGACGAGGGCGGCGTACTTGCTGTCCTCGGCGGCGGCGCGCAGGTTGGCCGGGGCGAAATAGCGCGTCTTGAAGGGCGGCTCGGCCTGGAGGCGCACGCTCTCGCGAATCACCTGGCAATCCTGCGCGCCTTGCTCGCCCACGCCGACCTCTATGCAGATACTTTCCGATCCGGGCACCCGCAGTGCGATAATGGCCGTGGTGCGGGGGCCGTATACACCTAATACCGCTGCGACTTGTCTAGTTGCGGGCGCCTGGTGCAGGGCGCTTCGACCCTCCCAGATTCCAATAATGGTACCGACGGACCAGTTGGGGGCAATGATGGAGCTTCCATCGAGGGGATCAAAGGCAAACGTATACTGCTCGCCGGAAGCAGAAGTAGCAGTAGCATCCTCGCCGTCACGGGTGGATCGCTCCACGGGCTCCTCCTCACTGCTCGCAGTGACGACGGCGGGGCACTTTGCCGCGGCGCGCGGACAATGTTTTCAGAAGCAACGTCGACATTGAGCTGGTCGTCGCCAAAGGCGTTAGCGCTGCCGGCGAGCGCGACCTGATGCGAGGACCGCAGCGACTTGGCAATGGCGGCGATGCCATCGACAATGGCGGGCAGGACCGAGGAGCATAATGCCTCGTATGAGCCAGCCGGCACCTTTGACCGGAGGAGCGACTCCCAGCGTGTAGTTGTGCCGGACATTGTGTTTTATTTGGGTTGGAGGTGGAAGAGATCAAGAAAGTTCATGTGTCTGCAGAAATAAAATTGCTATGACCGGCAATGCAAAGGCTTTTATGTTAGAAGCAAAAAAAGTTATACAAAATTTACAAGGCGGCTGCCATCTTTTGGGCCAATGATGAAAGAGGGAAGAGCTGTATTTGGCAACCCAGATAGTGGGGGTCCAGGGCTGAAAAATGACGTTACTCGGCGCTACGTAGATATGGAGCTCTTATGCCACGTCTAGCCACGTCAGATACACCACGTTTACAACGATAGCAAAAAGTCTCGGGACTGCCAATCGATACAGAATAGTTGTAGAAACTAGGATGAATACAGATTACAGGTATTTGATCACAAAAGTATGTTTGCCAATAGATGGGTCGTTACCGCCATGCATCGTCACAGACTGTTACGGATGTAACCCGATCCGGCTGTATATAAATGGAGTACAAGAACGTGGATCTTGTGGACATTTTGCGCGCATATTTACCAGCATGAACCAATAAATCATTTTCACTCCAGCTGGATAAGTGTTATTAGGGGTGTCAAATACACGTGATATTGTCATTTGGTCCGAGTACTGTGAGATGCTCGATTGGCATCCTACGTACCCAATTCTTGCCCGAAGTCGATAACTGCTGCTCAGTTTCCATAGGCCAGTACGCGGGTGACTTTATTAGCTACTATATACAATCAAGTCACGATCGAGGTGCCAAATTGAGAGAAGGTGCCCTCGAAGAACGACAAAAGTGAAGAACAAACGTGGCCTTCACCTTCCAATGGATCCCATGGTCTTCATCTTGACAATGCTCCCATGTGCGTTCGTCGCAACTTCTTCGTCGCGGGCTCCAATTTCAATCTTGTCCGTGGGCTCAAGAAACAACAAATCTTTCCAATACATATGCATGATTCTCGACACTTTCATATATGCGCGAATTCAAAGACCATTTTCTTTACGGCAGGTTCGTCAGGCTCATGGATAACATGCATTCAGAAATATACGCTTTGCCGGTCTCAAGTAGCTCGCCGACAATATCCTACACAGACAGCATCAGAATCAGCATCAGCATCAGTCCAATCCATTCACTTCCCCCGGAACTATTGTTGATGATACTGTACGAGTTGGAATGTCCGGGCGCGGTCGTCGCCCTCATGAGAACATCTCAACAACTACGTGACGTCTGCCTGGAGCATACGCCCGAGATCGTCAAGCATTTCATGATCCTTTTGGTCGGCCAAGACCTGTACAAGATTGGCATCATGGCAGTAGAGTCACGTTACGTCGTCCCAGGTAATCACGACAGTCTTTCGTCCTTCTTTCGAAAATACGTTCATCACCAAGCCCTTGATCGGAGTGTGTACACGTGGCCCAGATATTGCGAACTTCGTTCCTTGCACAAAAGGGTGGTGAAACTAAAAAGACGGGCGCAGCATTGGATACCCATTTACCTTGGCTTCTTTGGTCTTGCAGGGTTCGATGTCGAGGAAGAGTCACCAACCGAGCATCGTCGAAAATTGAGAGGCTATTACATGGTGGGAACAGCACGAAACCTGTTCAACATTCCCAGCATGAGAGATGCAGGCCAGCTTGGCGCCCTGAATCTCGGACCGTGGATCGAGAAATTTTGGGGGAACTTTTCGCCTTGGGAGAGGAAAGTGGCGACGTGCGGCGTGGCGCTCTGGCTTCACATGAACTGTTACGAATACGTTTTCGAAGATGCAAATCTACTACGTGACAGAATCTGGGCCGCCAGAGGCCCACCTAATGAAGACTTCATTGCCCACACCAGCTCCATTGGCTTGGACGCCCTGTGGCAATTCAAGAATGGAAAGGGAAGATTGCCGTGGGTTGCGCATCATCGTGAACGAAGAAAGTTGTACCCAGGTGCTCCCGCTTGGCCAGGGCTAGGTCCTCGAGACATCAACAGCCCGAATACTACGCCCTATTTTGCTGAGGATACGAACAGCATGAATGAACATACTCATTCCTGGACGGCTGAGGATTGGGTATCGTTCTTTGGATTGTCCGAGGTCCCTGGCATAAAATTCCCTGTACTACTTGAAATGGTTGGCTCTATTCTAGACGCTCAAAAACTATTCGCATTACGCAGCATGCATTTAGAAAGACCTGGCTTTTGGTTTCCCTTTTGGCATCCAGTTCCCGTCATATATGAACTTATGGAACGTAACCATGTATTTTAGTCTCAGCCAGTTGGTTGCCATTGGGATTGAACCTACAGCTATGGTGCACTCAAATCTCAGTTGCTTTTACACATGCCCATGAGCAAATTTCGTGGCCACGTTAAACGTCATCCTATCAATCCGTTCAATGCCCAAGTACCAAGCAGCCCTAGAGGAAGAAAAAGGAGGAAATTGTGTTGATGGAACGGGCAAAAAGATGGATTTGTCGCTTCTGTGGATCGAACACAGTGCCTCCAGATATCGTTCCTGAAGTTTGGACTTCAGTCTGGCGCTCTCCCAAGTGAGCTAAAGCGACTTTTTCTGATCAGTTGTGATGTGGAGGATTGGACCTTGAAGATCTAAACCGTAGGCCCGGATTGCAAGTTGCGAGATGCAGCTTGTAAGCTAATCGTGAACCACTGAATCTGAATCCGTGAGATCCAACCGAACACTTCCTGATTGATGAAGATTTCCCGCATTAATTATCTTGAAATAGACAGCAGACCATGGTCGAAAAAGTCCAGCAAGTGTTCCTCCCCCTTGCGTCTCGTTACCTACCGGCCTGAGTCTGGGAAGCAAAAATTGGTCATCGTGAAGTGGCTTTGTCAGAATGGGGGCGGAGTCGAGTCTTGAAATCAAAAAAAACGCCGTGGAAGTCCACGGCGCCGGATGGCCGCTCAAAATGGTTTAGCTCGTAGTGGGCTGTGGAGACTTTGTATACATGTACAAGGACGTCGCAACTCCACGGACATTGATGACTGATGTTATACGACACAAACAATGCCTCTTTCTGACAATGTTTGCTCATGTTCGATCCAACATAGAGGAATTGAATTTCAAATCAATTTGTAGGATTGTAGCAATGGGTATCATGGATTCCTATATAAACTCTAGGTCGACCTTGGTTACAACGACTTGATAGCGTAGTCCAACAGTCACTTACAAACACTACAATCATCCACAACTCACCTTTCGATTTCTCTATAGCTCCTAAGAAGAACTCATAAGCAACAATGTCTTCAATCGAGTCCAACCGCGCAGCCTGGCTCGTGGGCGAGGGCGTCAATCCTCTCGAAGTCCGACCTGGCCCAGACCAGACGAAGCCAGCAGCAGGCGAAGTCATCATCAATGTAGCAGCCATTGCCATCAACCCGTCCGAGCCCATCGTACAGGAGAAGCCCGTGCTCCCCTTGAACTACCCGCACGTTCTGGGCAGCGACATTGCCGGCACTGTCGCCAAGGTTGGCGCCGGTGTCACCCGCTTCCAGGTCGGCGATCGCGTCATTGGCCACTGTCTGGGTCTTGTCCACGGCGGCGCCCGGCACGGCGGATTCCAAGAGTACGCCGCCTGTCTCGAGGCTGGCGTCGCCAAGATCCCCGATGACCTTGCATTTGAACGAGCCGTTGTGCTGCCTCTTAGCATCTCGACCAGCACCGTGGCGCTGTACGAGCACCTCAAGCTGCGCCCGCCGGCCGTCGAGACCAAGGGACAAGAGACGGGCAACGAAGCCGTGCTCATCTGGGGCGGCGCCACGTCAATTGGCTGCTCGGCCATCCAGCTCGCCGTCGCCTCGGGCTACAAGGTCGTGACCACGGCGAGCGCCAAGAACCACGACTTTGTGCGGTCGCTGGTGGCGACGGGCGCCGAGGACGTGACCGTCTTTGACTACAATGACGATGCTGCCGACGTTACGGCCAAGGTCATTTCGCACTTCCAGGACTCTGGGCTGACCTTTGCCGGCGCGTACGACTGCATTAGCAAGCCCGAGACGGTGCGCGTGTGCGCCGACGTGGCGGCCGCGTTTGGCGCCAAGATCGTGTCCATTGTCCTCTTTGGCGTCGAGAGCCCCCGTCCCGATATCGAGGTCCCCAACGTGTGGTCCACCAATGCTGTGCTGACGCCCGAGGGCAGCGGCAAGGTCTGGGAACAGTTTGTGCCCGGGGCGCTGCTCAGCGGGGCGCTAAAGGCCAGGCCGGAGCCCCGGGTCGTGGGTCGGGGTCTGGAGCAGATTCAGGAGGCTATCAATACGTATAAGAAGGGCGTCAGTGCGACGAAGCTCGTTGTTACATTGTGATTTGGAGGATGCTTTAATCGAGTCTTGAGTTTGGGCGTTTCAATATTAGACACTTTTGAATTGATTTTGTTTAGCTTTGCATAATTTGTATAGATTTGAGAAGCATTGAAATGCAGTAACAGTTGATCGAGCAGGCCAAGGGTCCAACTGTGCATGCCTGTCAAACAGCTGCAAATGTGTTTTGGCCTACCTAATGAATTTCTTCGCTCAGGTTTCGGTTCAAGTGGACATTTCAGACATGGATGATACAAGGTGCAAAAGACCGTATTTGATCCTCATGAGACCATTGTCCATCTTTGCAGAGTTCATCTTCATCGCTATGTGAAGGTTTTAAGTGATGCGTCGACGAGTTTGAAGATGGTCAGGTGCATGTTTAACACGCTGGCTGACTCGGCTGCAGGGGAGGCGATGGACCTCGGCTGAAATAGTGGACCAAACTCGAACCCTTTGTCGCGTGCGAATCTTTAAAATTGGCCATGCAAATGCAAATGCCGCCTTGGGATAGGATAAGGACGGGGGGGCAGCCCTCTTCTCCAAACTTCTCCAAGAAAAATAAATGACATCAGCTACCTAAAAGCTGGGGAACCTGGGGGCCGAGCAGCCAGAGCCGTCAATCACATGCTTAAGATTTACAGCTAGTAATGTAACAAATCAAAACCCTTTAGAAAATACACAACCACATGACACGACTCAAGCCACAACCCGAGTCTCGATACGGGATTGTAGGCGAGCAAGCACAAGGTCCCACTCCATCATCCCATCAGTGCCTGTCTCTCCCCCACAAACACTGATGGATACCCCCGGGGAAAAGACTCTAGGCTCGCTCGGTGCGCTAATGTGAGCATCGCGACCTAGCAATCTAGGCGGGTGCTAGCGGTGATCCCTCCTGGTAAGAATGCGCTGGTGGACCACTTTATCGTTGCCAATTCGGCGCCGCTGACTGGTCTTTGGGTGCTCTGACGACGGATCAACGAGCCACAAGCCCCCCCAAGTCCCCAAGGACTAGGAGTCTGGGACTGGGACTGGGACTGGGACTGAGCTGTTCTCTCACATGTGATTCTAAAATAATGCCGACCTAACGAGCTCGGGTCAGCTCTTCTTTTTAAGAATGCCATGACATCCGACATTTCTGGCCCTTTTACATTGTGGATTTTGTATTTCTCTCTAATCTCTTGTTGAACTAAATTTCTTCTTCTTTCTCGATACCCTTTCTTCTTCTTGTGCATACCTATATACACCAATCATTGGGATTGATACATTTGACACAGGCAAAACAATGTCCCAGACTTTCAAGGCCAGCGACGTTTCGTCGCACAACAAGCCAGACTCGTTGTACATTATTGTCGACGAGGACGTCTACGATGTCACCAAGTTCCAAGAGGAGCACCCAGGTATGTCCATACATTAATTCTAGCTTGCGATCATCTTGATTCCGGCGATACTAACCAAACATTTCTTATCTTCTAGGCGGCAAGAAGATCCTCCAAAAGGTCGGCGGCAAAGATGCTTCCAAGCAGTTCTGGAAGTACCACAACGAGGCTATCCTAAAGAAGTACAAGTCTTCCCTGCAAGTCGGCTCGCTCGACACGAAAAAGAAGGTTGAGGAGCCCGCCAAGCCAGATCCCGCTGTTGCAGCACCCAAAGCTACGCCCGCCGCAGCCAAGGCTGTCACAAATGCCAACCAGGACGAGACCGAGGCCCTGGAACCTTATGGCGACCAGATCCCCTTTGGAGACCCCAGCTGGTACCAAAACGTATGTCGCAAATCACCAAATTCTATACACAACCCCCCATTTACTGACTTCATACCACACACAGTACCACTCTCCCTACTTCAACGAGTCGCATGCTGCCCTCCGAGCCGAGATCCGCGAATGGGTCGAGAGCGAAATCGAGCCCAATGTCACAGAATGGGATGAGAAGAAGGAGGTGCCACGTGAGATCTTCCTCGAGGCCGGTCGCCGCGGCTACCTCGCCGGTCTGCTAGGCGTGCACTACCCCGTCGAGTACACCAAGAACTCGGTCAAGTCGGTGCCTCCAGAGCAGTGGGATCTCTTCCACGAGATGATTGTCACGGATGAGCTGTCCCGCGTTGGTAGCGGTGGTTTCGTCTGGAACATGATTGGCGGTTACGGCATTGGTGGCCCGCCTCTGATCAAGTTTGGCAAGAAGGCGCTCAAGGACCGCATCATGCCCGGTATCCTGTCGGGTGAGAAGCGGATATGTCTCGCCATTACCGAGCCCGACGCCGGCTCTGATGTTGCCAACCTGACTTGCGAGGCCAAGCTCAGCGAGGACGGCAAGCACTACATTGTCAACGGCGAGAAGAAGTGGATCACCAACGGTATCTGGTGTGACTACTTCACCACTGCCGTGCGCACCTCGGACAAGGGCATGAACGGCGTGACCCTGCTCCTCATTGAGCGCGACTTCGGTGGTGTCAGCACGCGCCGCATGGACTGCCAGGGTGTGTGGTCGTCGGGTACCACCTACATCACCTTTGAGGACGTCAAGGTCCCCGTCGAGAACGTGCTCGGCAAGGAGAACCAGGGCTTCAAGGTCATCATGACCAACTTCAACCACGAGCGCATGGGTATCATCATCCAGTGCCTGCGCTTCAGCCGCGTCTGCTACGAGGAGTCGGTCAAGTACGCCAACAAGCGCCGCACCTTTGGCAAGAAGCTCATTGAGCACCCCGTCATTCGCATGAAGCTCGCCCACATGGCCCGCCAGATCGAGGCCTCGTATAACTGGCTCGAGAACCTCATCTACCAGTGCCAAAAGATGGGCGAGACCGAGGCCATGCTGCGTCTTGGTGGACCCATTGCCGGTCTCAAGGCCCAGTCGACCCTTACCTTTGAGTTCTGCGCCCGTGAGGCCAGTCAGATCTTTGGCGGTCTCTCGTACTCGAGAGGTGGCCAGGGCGGCAAGGTCGAGAGGCTGTACCGTGATGTCCGCGCCTACGCCATTCCCGGTGGTAGCGAGGAGATCATGCTCGACCTCAGCATGAGGCAGAGCTTGAGGGTGGCCAAGATGACGGGCATGAAGTTGTAGAAGCCTGGGAAAGGATTGACGAAGTGATGAAAATAGGATTGACCGATTAAAGAATACCTTTCTACTATATACATTTAGTCTCAAAAATTTTCATTTTGTATCAATACCAGACAAAATCTTTATGTCTACGTCTCATGATCGGAAATATTCTTTTAAAATGTGCCCCTGAATTCCCCTATTCGCATGAATGTTGTGTGCCTGTTTATACTAGGCCCCCACTTTGTTGAAAGGTTCGTTCCTTAGCAACGTGAAAGTCTTGGTAAACATCAAAACTTCAGCTAAACACCAAAGATTTGAATCCGATGTCATTGCAAGAACAATCATTGTGATTGAAAACCCTGATCTGTGCCAACCGTCGTCTTCATTTCAGAATGATATCCGGAACTTTCAAAACAAATCCAATCGACGTCTATACCCGATGGCGACCACTAGCTCAACCTGAAGCTGCACAGGGCGAGATCGCCTGGAATCCCAATCTATCAAACAGCGGACCGCTTTCTTCATTGTCCGTAAGCCTGCCGGAACCGGGAGCACAAAAGCCATGGACGAGCTCTCCAGCCTTCAAAGGCATCTTTGGCTCAGACGACGACAATGCTACGGTGTACAACTCCATCATGGCGCCTGCCATCCCCCATGTTTTGCAAGGCGGCAACTACAACTTCTTTGCCTATGGTCATTCCGGCAGCGGCAAAACACACACCATCCTGGGTTACAACTATGACGACTTGGGGGAACTCGGGTTGTGTCTCGCTGCAGGTCGACAACTCTTTGAAGCACTCCATCATCTCAATGAGAAAAAAGCTGCACAAGGACACCTAGGAATCGGCTTCAGCTTATTCGAGTTGCGTAATAAGTCCGCCTTTGACCTCTTGAATCGACGGACCGAATGCCATGTTCGGGAAGGCCCAGATGGCAAGGTCCATATTCGCGGAGAGACTGAGATGCTGGAAGGGGGCAAAGTTCGCGTCTGTCCTATCGTCAAGCAGACTTGTTGGACGTATGAGTCCTTTCGGCATGAGCTGACTTCGGCGTTTGCCCACCGAGCAGTGGGCTCATCGAGTGTTCACGACCAGAGCTCAAGGACACACGCGGTTCTGGAGTTGGAGATTGTTTGCCAGTCCCTCACAGATGCACGTCAGGCGGTCATAGATCGGCAGTCGGAGCTGGTCCCTGTGGGCAAACGGGCAACCGACGTGAGTATAGAGGAGCAGCTCAAGGGCTTGATTCCCCGTCCAGAGGGTGGATGGGCACCGAACCCGGATTACACGATCAACCAGGAGCGTATTGACGCAGCCGAAGCAGAGAAGGCTGAACATGAGGCACGAGTTGCCACGGCGGAGGGACTTGTTAATAATATCCTCAAGTCGTCCGCTTCTCCGTGCTTGGGTGTCAAGATGGTGTTTGTGGACCTTGCCGGTGCCGAATATCATCAAGAGAAGGGCGCCAAGCTGCCATTGTTGAAGCAAACTCCTCAGGAATTCCGAGAGGGTCGCCAGATCAACACTGACTTGCTGGCGTTGAAAGAGGTCATGAGAGCCTGGTCTACAAACCAGTCCAGGATACCGTTCAGGTCATCGACCTTGACCATGGTTCTCCGCGAGCATTTTTCGAGCTTGGAGAGAGGACGGTCCGCAATGATTGTTACCGTCTCGCCTGCAAAGGAGCAATATTCAGCCACTTTAAACTCTCTCAAATACGGAAGTCTTGTCGGTGCGTTAAGCGCTTCAAAGTAACAACCAAATAAATTATACTCCAATTTAGTCAAAGGAAAAGCAACCTGCCAATGTACTGCGGCTACTTTGAGTGAGTCACTGCAAGGGGCCTGTATGCGTTATGCCTGCCACGTGCGCGACGCCCGACCAATTCGAAAAGGTGGGACCTAGGATTTTCAAAACACTCCCAACGTCTCGATTAATCCTTAGCAAAGTTTTGTACAAAAAGTCCTTGAATGGCATTATGGCGTCGCTATTAAAAATCGGACAGAGACTGAAAGGTCGTCTCTCGACGTACTCCATCTCCAAGGAACTATACCGGACTGCTGAACACGGTGCCGTCTATCTCAGCCTGTGAGCTCTCCCACCTGAATTTGAACCACTTCTAACCTTGCTACAGAAATGAGAACGGCGAGAAGTGCATCCTCAAGAATATCAAATTTGACGAAATGTTGAAGCGTGAGGCCAATATTCTCAAGCGATATTCAACAGAGAGCCCCTTCATCCGTCCTCTAATTGATGTGATCGAGGAACCGACTGATTACCCTTCTATACTATTGGAATACCGGGATAGCGACCTTTTGACTGAGTCAAACCGAGAAAGGTTATCCCGTCCCGAAATCAAACAAGTAGCCAAAAGCGTGTTGGAGGCGCTTTGTGTTCTTCACAAGGACAGCATGGTTCATACGGGTGTGCAATATACCTATTGCTCGGACCTACATTCCTGATTGTGCTAATGACAAGGCAGACATCAAACTGGGCAACATCCTCGTGGATTTTGGTCAATCTGGTCAACGATTTTCTACCATTCAGCTTGCAGACTTTGGGGACTGCGTCTCTCACGACTCCCACTTTGCAAAGGAGGGCATTCTCATTGGCACAAGTGTCACGCGTAGCCCGGAGGCACTGCTTAATTTGCCATGGGGAACACCTACCGATATATGGTCTTTTGGAAATGTTGTGAGAATTCATCTATTGCCTTGGATGTGTCCTCTGTTCTCTCCTACTAAGTAACATTTAGATCATCAGCCTTCTATACGGCGGGGGGTACCATCTATTCGACGCGGGTAACGAGGGCGTCAAGTGGAACGACGAACAATACAACGTGACTGTCCTACGTCGCATGCATCGATTCTTTGGTCCGTTTCCATTGACCTACCGTGAAATCGTCGACGACTTCGCCAAGATGGCTATTGAGTACATTGACGGTTTGGACCCTCCGGCAAAGCCGTTTCATCTTGTCACGGAACAAGAAATCCCCCCTGCGGACAGAGATTTTCTGCTCCGCATTATGAAGCTAGACCCTCGTGATCGGCCGACAGCTGAGCAGTTACTGGCCGATTCATGGTTTGTAGAGGAGTCAGAAGATACTCGTGGGCCTCTTCCAACTCGTGAGCCAAAGGAACGGGACCGAGACGAATGAAACAATTAGCTGCCCAGAAAGAGATTACTTGGATCAAACTCCTCTTAAGTATTTATTAAAACGACTTTTGGCCCTCTTATATAGAGTTCTGCCTGGCAAGAGGATCTATGAGCTGGAAAAAAAATAAACGCAATCCATGTTTATTGCGTGTAATAAATGCTGCAAATGAGCCACGAAGCGATCACAGGAGTCTCGATTATGTGCAGTATACTAGTAAAAACACACTACATATATGGAGCTATTTATAATAATAAAAGAGTTATACATAATTGAAACATTACCTAACTTCGATAATCATAAAACTACACACCACAATGGCAGGATAATGGGTTAAAAGAATGCTTTGGTCTTGAATATGCAACGGTAGAGAAGTGCTTCAACCACCGAGTGCTGCTATACATCGCAGTCAGTCGCGAGCCCGCTGCTTGTTCAAATACTTTGCTAGACTGCATGTCTTGTAGTGTGATCAATCCTTTTGTGCAAGGAAGGAAGATAGACCACTGCCATTGGAAAGGCACAGACGATTATGGTTCCTTGTGTCCGGCGTGGGTGTACCCATGAAAGTCGACACCGAGTTGTATTACATAGAGGTAGACGTGACCCTAAGAAAGTCCATTCACAGATGCAATAGCGACTTTGATCTACGAGACTCGAAGAGGAAAGGTGGAATGATGTGAGTCTGTTGGCCTCCTGCCGCAGGACGAAGTAGACTACATAATTCAGCCAAGGAAAAAAAAAAAGAGAAAACAAAGGAGCGCATGTAGATCGTGTTGAATATGGCCTTATTTCTGATCCTTAATGGCCCTATTGGTCTGTCCCAACCAGGCGGTCACTGTCAAGATTTCACTGCAATTATAACCTTTATGAGGGGATTGAAATAGCATAGATATAAATAGAAAGTATGCAATGGCATATGCCGCCAAATACGGAAGTCGAAGCGAGAATGGGAGCCCCGCCAGGCCGGCCGAGAAGCCAAAAACTGACTGGGCGGGCCAAAAAGGCCAAGCTTTCACTGCAATTTTAACCTTCACGAGGGGACTGAAACAGCATGCATATGAATAAAAAGTATGCAATGGCATACGCCGCTAAATGCGGAAGTCGAAGCGTGAATGGGAGCCCTCACCAAGCTAATGTGAGGCCCATTGAATTTCAATATCATTCACTGCAATTTTAACCCTCACGAAGGTGTTGCTGATACATAGTACAAAGATAGCCGGACCAATCAACAGCCAACGGTTCTATACAATGTTTGGCTGCGGTTTTTTTCTTGTGCTTGCAAAAGTATGGGCAATCAGTAAGAACCTGGGCTCGGAGATACCAAGGGTTTATGTATGGTCCATGTCAAGACTTTTGACCAGGCACGTACTGATACTCGTATTATGTACAAAGTGCTCTCCACCAGTATGACTGGCACGCCAAATTGTCGTTTCGTGATAGATACAACAGATTCCGCCTGGCCACAAATATCATCACTAGGGTCTGGGCAGTGTGGCCCAGTGGGTGCCGCAGATATAACATTCGATTAGGCTCGGTACTGTTTTCTTCATAGCAGCCTTACCTGGCAGGACCAACTACTTTCTGAGATACAGAGGGGACACCAAACGTCGTGGGCTTAATATGGGATACATTGACCAATCTGTGGTGAACAAAGCCAGATTCTCAAGCCAAAAAAAAAAAAACCGAAGGTAATCGTAAACATGGTTGTCGAGACCAGTATGTGAATAAGATGAATCGGGACAGACTGATATGAATCAATATCCTTTTTGACGCGGTCAAAGTACTATTTTGATCGGTTCGCTCAAAGCTGAGTTATCAGACTTGAAAGGAGGCTTTTGCTCACTTTCCTAATTATAATGTACATCCTGATTCATCATAGAATCGTGACTTTCAACTCCGCAGCTTCGGCGTTCCGCTATGGCAGTTTCCGAGCTTTTCGCGAGACTAGTACACACTACTGTTTGTCTCTTGGGAAGAAGAACCCTTCCTCTCTCCGGGCAATTCCCAATCCCTCCTCACATCTTGATATCGAAACTAGTACCACAGCCACAGCTACTAGAAGCCGCCGGATTATCCACAATCTTGAACTGGCTACCAATGAGTTCCATGGTGAAATCAAGCTTGGAGCCCTTTAGCAAGTCCAGACTGGGTCCATCGAGCACAATCTTGGGCGCCGTGGCCAGCGCATCTTCGCTACCGTCTTCCACCGGGGCGTCGTCCTTGGCAAAGGCGAAAATGGTATCTTCCTCGGTGAGCTCTTGCTGCAGCGCGTCCGTGCTCGTCGTGGTGGTCGTCGAGGGCGCCACTTCGGCCTCGGCGGCGGGGGACGGCTCGTCTGGTGTCGCAGCTTCCGGCGACGGGGCCAGCGACGACGGTAATGTCACCAGGCCCATCCGGTACTGGAAGCCGTGGCAGCCGCCTGATTCTACTTGTATGCGCAAGGCGAGATATGGGTTCTCGTCCTTTTCCATGATTTTCGTGAGGCGCTGTCATAAGAGGTGATTTGTCAGCAATCCGAAGCCGTACTTTCTTCCATGCCTCAACATACCTGAGCTGCGCGCGGTGTAATCTCCAGCATCATTTCCTTGCCCTCCTCGTCCACCTGCGGATTGCGAATAGCCTGGGTCCTCCGCCGGGAGCTCGTACTGCTAAAGGCGCGCCGGGAAAAGGACTGCGACGAAGTATTTCTGAGCAAGGCATGGCTTCGGATAATGGAGCGCTGAACAGAACAAGTGCTACTCTTGGGCTGTTGTACAGTTGTGACGGTTCGGAGATGTCGGATGTGCTGCTGTCGCGGCAGAAAGACTTCGAGAATGGAGGAGCTCTGGCGGGCGCCGGCAGAGAGCTGCACAAACAGCTTGGCCACTGAGGGCGGGTTTATACAGCGAGGAGGCATTTTGGGGGACGAGGTGGTGTGCTATTGTCCTTGATTGTGGGTTCGTGTCGGCGACAGTAGGTGTGAGAGGGCGCGTCAAAGGGATCGTGAATGAGTGAGTGACTGACTGTTGAGAGCTTAGAGATCCGTTGCGAAAATCGGGTTGGTAATGTGTAATGTTTAGCCGGCAGCTTATTATGCCTGCACCACTGTTGGTTGGCCGTTTCCGAGCTCCAGGGAATAAAGTGGAGAAGCAGCAGCTTATGGCCGAGCGAGCCAGGAGTAATCGAGACCGACCGACCCTGACCATTGTGGGGAAGGGCGGCCAAATTGCCTGCGAGTTGTATACTATTTGCACTTCACAAGCCAGTGACTGGGTAAGTTCATCAGCTTTCGTCCATAACATCAAATATTGATTTAATCTGATTGAATTCACTCATCAATGACCAAGAATGATTTTTCTGTCTGATCCACAAAGTTCAAAGTAGGGGAATCTTCATACTGCAGTCAACACCAAAACGCCGTATAAAAGCAGAACCATAGCCCATCACACAACTATGGAAAATGTCCAAGTTTACAAGAACTTGCTCTTGAGCCCTCCCAGAAGCATATTTCTCTTTTGTTGTCCCACCCATTTCGAGGCGTCGTCGGCCCATCGCTGACTGGCATCTGCCGCATTCTCCAATGATTCTCCGGTCAGATTAAGCTTCTCCGTTCGCTCATTGAGCGACCTGGTCAGGTATTCGCCCCATCCCTCTGCTCGCCTGGCATCAGCGTAGACGGGGTTCATCTGCCCAGATGCACCTTGCTGCTCTGCTGCCGTGGCAGCGATCATGCGCTTGCTAGGAGGCCTATCTGGACCCCCGATGAGCAGATCCAGGTCGGTGGGTGTAATATACTGCGTGCCCGATAGCCACTGAACATTAGAGATTGTAGGCCGGGGCGGGACCCTTAGTCCCGGATTGATGAGAATATCTGCCGTGTTTGAGATTTCTTGACCGGCACCCCACACATTCAAAATGGCAAGTTCCGACGGACCCGTCCAACAGAATACATTGCCATCCTCATCAACAATGGTATCGGTGCTTCGGCTGCCATCCATCATCTTAAGCGGTGCGCTGCCAATCTCCTTTAGACCTGGAAGCGAAAAGGCCCGGGTCATGCGATCACCAAACACGCCTACCAGAGCCATGCCATGTAGATCGAGTTCTACAACAGCCGCCGCATCGCATAGGTAATCGTCGAATGATTTAGAAGCACCCTTGGCAGATGCTGGCTTGAAGATGCGTGCTTCTGTCTGGGTTACTGTTTGAAGAAAATTATACATTAGTATCAATCGGTTTCGATAGGATAGAAAATTCTGGTGACAACATACCAACAACAATCAGTCCATTGACCTGCTTGCCTTCCCGCAGCCCGGCAACTGCATGGCCAGTGGCGTATGCTGGCTTTCCAGTGTCTGCCACAATCGGGCAAATGGCTACAACCTTGTCGCTCAGATGGGTAACTCCGGCAACCTTGGCAGTGTATCCATTGCCTGCCGGGAGAAGAGTAAACGTGATGACCCGCCCTTGGTTCGTACCGACAAAGCAGCAGATGCTGGAGAACTTGTCGTTCTCCAAGGTCATGACACCAAATTGAATGACTACTGGCCATTCCTTGGCGCCTGCTGATCCCTTGTCGCCTCTGAGGAAGGATGATCGCTTGTCCTGCTTTGCGAATTCGGCCATTGACACTTGCGAGATGATGCTAGGACCACGCATATCAATGATGCTGAAGAAGCCATTCTCTGATCCCACACCAATGAAACCGACATCGGCAACCTTGACTACAGAAATGGGCCCCTGCATCATTTCGTACAGCGAGTATGGCTGAAGACCTTGTTTGAGTGAAGGCTCTGCTCTGGAACTGATATCAGTGAGTCCACCAGGGTTCGGGTCCAAATGCTGTGTCTGGTTCTTTCCATAAAACCGGTTCCCGTCCCATCGGTAAATGACCACCTCGCCACCGCTTGTACCCACGGCAAACTCTCCAGTGTTGGAAGCCATGCTCATCGACGTGATGTTGATATCATCATATCGATTCAAAGAGCGAGCAATGTCCACCTGGAGCTGAGTAGGGTTCTCGATTTCATCACCGTGGCCAGCATCCCAGATGCGGATTGTGCCATCAGCGTGAGCTACCTGAATAATGCTTCTGCCAACAAACTTGCGATGCGGCAATGGCGCTTCTTTGCCTCCCTTCAACAGGAGATCGCCTTGGTTGCGAGTCTCGACCATGCCCAACCACCTGGAGCGCTCCAGAGTTGTAACATTGAACTTGACTGCAAAAGGGTGCACAAATGACAGCGATGGATGAAGCTGGTTTGTTGGTGAGATGGGATACCCGCTGGGAAAGCTCAGAGTAAGCAGTTCACCAGATGACAGTAGAGTCATGACCGCGATCGGGTCTTGCGCGCCGGCAAAATGAGGAGAGTAGCGGGGTATCAGGTAGAAGTCGACAATCTCGGCACCAGCCGGCGTCTCAAGGACATTTTCGCGCTTGCCTCTGCAATAGTCGGCCAGGGCCTGCCAGGACGATGTTTGATAGTTTGGCGTGACGCCGAGGTCGATGAACAATAACGCGTTCGCCGGCTGATCCAATGTCTGACCACCAGCAATCAGGAGCCCAGAGTCCTCGGGGTTCTCCTTGCAGCACCAGGCGATGCGGACATAGGGGTGTTTCGCGCTCGAGTTCCCAGAATTTGGCACCGGCTTGTCAACGTTGAAATCGTACAGAGTTCGCGCCATGACAACTCTGCCGTCCTTGGCGTCCCAGAAGACGAGGCTCCCGTCATCGTGCGCTGTTACAATAAAAGTTCCCGTCGGATGCCACACGGCGTGAGTAATCTTGGGCTTCCTCATGGAGTCGACAGCAATGGTGTTGCCTCCAGGAGCTCCCGGTGGAACCTGGTACTCAAAGAACTGGGTCGCCTTGTTCTGCTTGAAGGAGTAGAGGGCGATTCCATGGGTATATGCAATCATGAGCTTGCCAATATCTCGGGGGTGCAGCTGCATAGACACCAGACCGACGGCCCTGGCCTTGGAATCATATTGAGGCCAGAAGTTGGGAAGCTTCAATGGCGAGAGCCTTTCCCGGTCCAAATCATATGCAACCACTTCACCACTTGCCGTTCCCAAAAAGCACCAGTCGAGCATGGGATCGGTGACCATCGAGGTAATGACTCCTGGGGCATGGAAGCCTGTGACTCGGGCGCCAGTGTCGAGATTCCATATTATAATTTCGTTCTTGGTGTCGAGACTGATGAGGCGGTTGGCGCAGAATTGCAGGTCGGCAAAGGAGCAGGGCCTCGGGGGCACTAGGAACTTGTGTACTCGACTCTGGCCAAATACCTCGATACGGCCGGTTCCGAATTTCGACTGCTTGGTTCCGACTGCGATGAGGGATTGAACGGGTTCGTATGCGATACAGCTATAGCGGAAAGTTGGCAAAGGTCAGCCGACAGATGTATGTGGTGTGCGCTCGCAAAGTCTTAGCAGGCACGAACCTGATCTGGGAGTTGATTCCATAGCGAAAGCGATCGTCGGGCGCAAACAACTCTGGCAGGATGGCGGCCGACAAGTCATTTGACATGCCCGCCTGCTTGCCTCTGAGAAAGCTCGTCATGTTGTAATATGAGGTGGAGGAGGGGCTGTTGTTGTAAGTTAGACGGGAAGCTCCAACTGGATGCAGACGGACATTCACCGACCTTGTTGTAATGCTCCCTGACCGTCAGTCAGATTGAGTCGAGTTGGGATTTCTTCAATCACCAAAAACACGCCCGCCTCGCGATTAAGGCCACGCAAGCTCCGCTCTTTTCTGTATTGGTTTCAAGGACCCTGAAATGATTGGGACCTGAACGTTCATCAGCCCTTCAACTTTCCCGCCTCTAGAAGTGGAGGGGTTAAGGCACACTTGCGCTTGAACGGCACCAGACTGGAGCATGTTTTGGAGGGGTGCGACGTCATTGGGAATAGCCAAGGGGGGCTTAGCTGGGCGCATATGCCGCTACAACCGGCAGACCAAAATCGAGCCCAGGGGACAAATGAGCTGCACCAGGGCTGCTGCAGGGTAGTGCAACGGTCTAGGTACTGCACTATTCCGCCTCACTACCACGAACATTACCTAGACCTCCATACTTCGTGCATCGCTCTCTTGGTACGGGAAATTTTGTAGATCAGGTCATCTTTCATTTCCAGCTATAGCAGTTCAATTCTATCTACAAGCCGGTGGCAGTGTCGTGTTACTCCTCACATTTTCCTCGTCTCCTTCTTCCCAAGATTTGGTCTTCCTCAAACTAAATATCGAGCCTAGAGAAGCCTTGTGTCAGCCCATCAAATAAGTCATCATCCGCATCGGAGTCAACTTCGAATGAGCCAGCACAATCCACCTCGCGCTTCTCTTGATTGTCGATAATGTGCTCTCCAGCAGGCGCGTCGCACTCGCAGCAGCACACCGTGCGGTCCGTCTCTTTTTCAAGACTGAATGGGTGGCCATTGGCGCAAACATGCCAGTAACCAGTCTCTTGGAACTCTTGACTGTAAAGTCTCCATCTGGAGCGTTTCTCTGAGCTGGGTACGATGTGTCCAAAAGCTGAACCAGACAGCTCGCCTTGGACTGCTTCGACATCTTCGAGCAGATATGAAAGGCTCTCATGTTTCAGTACGAGGCCACGCGCTTCCTCCAGGTGCCTCTCGGCTACTACTGTGTCCTCTGATTCATTGACACCTTTGAGAGGACCTAAAACCTCCCTTGCAATGGTGATCATTTTTGCAACCAGAACGTGAGCCTCTACCTCCTGTCGAGGGTAGCGTGATTCATTCGCAGTCGATATGACGAATTGGCATAAGACGCGAAACTCTTCAAGGTTGATCGAAACGACCGGCTTCTGTCCCTGCGCCTGGCGTCGGAAGCTCAGAAAATCGGCCAGTATAACGACGTTACATCGGATCAAGAGTACGACTGCACTGAGTTTGCTCTGTAGCCTGAGACAGCAAACGGCCTGCCCCAAGGTTCCATTGCGCTCTTGCCCTTTGCTCCTTGAGATTAAATTGTCGAACTGTGCCTCTTCTGCCGTCATATCGCGAAGGTACTCATTCATTTTCAGCATTAAAGAAACCGCTGAGACGTACCGTCCCGCAATCGCATCGTGAATAGTCTGAATCATCTTGAATGGCTGTCCGTCAATGACTAGTCGGTCGCCCTTATGCGGTATGCGGACGCCCTGGTCCGCCGAAACTGCATGCAGCAGAGACTTGTGCAATGCATCTTGCTCATCAAGCAATGATAATTCCAGGGCAACCAAGCGTCTGTGAGATGTACTCATGAACGTGATCAATGATCTGCAAAGTTTGTTGTCAAGCTTGGCCAGGTCATCGGCAACATGAATGGCGTTATCATTGACACGATGATCTGTTCCGCTCTCTGGGAGAGATGTGCTCTCGGCTTTAGAGGCGGAAGCACGGTCAGCTGTCTTTGGATCATCGCTTCCGGGCTTCAACGCGCTGTTTTGTGTAGTAGCTGGCTTTGTTGATTGTACAGCGTCACTCCGAGTTCTAGCTGTGGGGCTCGAGGCATCGCCTGCCAGCTTGAGAACGCTGACTTTAGGCGGCGGCCTGTGATCCTGGCTGGTCATTGACTTTGTGGTCAGTGAAGGCTCATGTCGAGTCTCGGTGGCGGGGGCCAACGCGCTCTGGCTCGAAGAAAAGTGCGGCTTTTGGCTGCGATGTGAGGTGGAATCACAAGGGCCACAGGGTCTCTGAAAGTGGCACGGCTCCTTGCATTGGTGGCCACACGGAAGAGTAGCGCCGCAGAGAGCCTGGCACTGGGTGGTGTCATGAACGGCCTTGGTGTGGCATGTTGCCATGCACATATGGCTACATTTCAAGGCTCTGCCGCACTTCTCTTGGCAACTTCCATTGATGAAGTGCTGCGCAGTGGACGCCAGGACCGTCCCATCTTTGTGCCGAGGACATGGCAGCTCAAAGCTGGTCCCTACGTTCCCGTCGTTTTCCATCATCTGGAGAACTTTCCACCACATGTCATTTTGGACATATGTGTCAGAATTACCGATGATGATCATGCCATGCTTGGCACGCGAAAGGAGGACGTTTATACGATTTTCTTGGCTCAAGAAGCCGCAGTTACCCTTTTGGTTGCTCCGCACAAGTGATACAATGATCACCGAGGCTTCTTCGCCTTGGAAGTTGTCCACCGTTGCTACACGGACCCGCGGTTTCCCCGTTGCTCTTCCCATGCTCACCATCAAGTTCCGACTCTCGAGCTCAGCAGTGTCAAGATCATTCATGGTGATATCATAGGTGAGCTGCAGCTGAGCTTTCAGCATCTGAAGCTGACCTGCATACGGGGTGAGTACTGCGATTTCACCATTGCTGTACCGGTTCTGTCGATGCAGGTGGGCGAGGATAGTCTTGACGACCTCCACCTCGAATCGATTGCGGAATGAAAAGTCTCCGCCTCGACTGGACTTCGGACTCTCCTCAAGCTTATTATGGTGATAGAAAAAGAGTCTTCGCTTGAAACCGGCCAGGGGAGGATAGTCCTTTACGGCGTCCGCGTCCTGCAACGTCGGGTACAATGTTGATCGCACAAGGTTCGCAATGGACGGGTGCATTCGCCGTTGTACATCTAGGGTATCGAACGGCAGTCTTTTCTCGGAAGACATCAGCGGCTTGACCAGCCTTTCAAACAAGGAAATATCCCAGGACCATGGTTTACCGTCAGGGTTGGCTATCTGGAATGCCCAATTGTTTGTATGCGGTCTGAGCTGCAGGTGATCGCCAATGAGGATGAAGTGTTGCAAATGGGGCATGAGAGCAACAAGCGTATGTGCCTCCAACACTTCACCAGCTTCTTCACAGAGCACCACCTTACTGCCCACGCTACTGAGCATCTCGCGGAATTTGGCAAGCCCACTTGTCGTGACACCAATAACATCATACCCACGAATCATTCTGGCCTTTATTTCAGACCAACCTTTGTCAACAGCATGAGCACGTCTCTGGAATTCTTGGTTGAGTTCCATAATGATTCTGATCCAATTTTCGCGGCTGTAGCGGTTGGAAGTGCTGAACTCCTCTAAAGCTGCGATTATCTGGCAAGCTGCCTTTTTTCGTGCCTTTGACCGTTTGCCATTGGCGATCATGTCACTCGGCAAAGGCGCAGTAGTCTCCATGATCTTGGAGAGGGTCATGTCTCCAACGATAGCCGATTTACTGAAAGCTCCCAAGCGAACAATCCGTCGAACACCCCTGCGATGGTACAGATGCTCCAGAAGTTGATCAAGAGCATGATTCGTTTGGCAGATGCAAATGATCGGACCCAGATCTGCTTTGGTTTTGTTGGCGAGAAGAACCTTGATGATTGCTTCGCCAGTAAAGGATTTACCTGTCCCCGGTGGCCCCTGAATAAGAGCAAGGCGGCGACGCAGGGTGTTCAGGACTGCTGTTGCTTGGCCCTTATCGAGTGTTGTACGCGAAGACAATTGCGCCACGTCGGGTTCGTTCCGCGGACAGTAGGACAGTTTGCTGTTGTTATCTGTCAGAGAACCCAGTTCCAAGTGGAGGTTCGCTGCGTACGCTGGCGGCGCAATGTACTCATCCGCTGCGGGACGGCCTGCTGTAGTACCAGCACTGCCCACCATATATTCGCTCAGAGGCGCATGTCCATCCTTATACATGGCTTGAAGTGCCATAAGCATTGGCTTAAACGATGGCAGGAGAACGGATGAGAATTCGATCATACGAATTCCCTGTACTGCGCCACCTGGAGAATTGAGCAAGAAATCGATGTCCGAAGGTACAGGATCGATGGGGTTCAGAACGACGTATGCATGTGTGGCGGACGAGAAGAGGGTTCTTGTCGGATCGTAGTTACGAATACGCTTCTTCTTGGTCTTGTCTCTCTTTTCATTCAGCTGAGCAAATGTGCGACACGTCGCCATAGAAACCACACAGAACATGGCGTGAGATTTGCCAATAATGGCTACCAGTCCTCCCCAGTCAAGATTCTTTGTATCGACCCACCACTGTTCTCGATGGGCTGGTGTACGACGAATAGCAACCTCGGTGGGCTGAGATGTCGACACATGCAGCTCCAAACCATCCTGTCTGTCACAGGACACATGAAGACTTTGTAACACGTACTCATTGGTACGTATATCGTCGCGCTGGTCGTACATGTAGTTGTTAGCTGGACTCGGCTGTAGATGTCGTCTGACGACATTGCGGATAGGGCCAAAGTTATCTTCTCGCAAAAGGCGGAAATGCCTATCGAGCAGTCCACGAAAGCCGCTCACATGCCACGATGATGAGTCGTAAAGTGGGACATATGGTGGCCGTTCCGCGAGAATCTCATCCACTGTGGGAAGAATCCGGATGTCCATGATACTCGCATGATCGTTATCGTGCCGCTGCCCACGTGGGGAAAGGTTTCCCGGAGGATCTCCGAATGACATTTTATCCATCGAAGTCGTGCATTCACCCTTGAGTTCTGATTCCAGCACTTGTTCGTCTAGTCTTCTCTGGGGAAGCTTGGCGATAGTCTCTTCGGAAGTAAGGGGAGGAGCATTCGATTCGGGGCTCTGTTCAATGAGCTGTGTCATGACGCGATTGTGAACGACAGATTCCTGCTGCTGAACCGAGCTTACGGGGTTTAAGTTGGCTTCCCCGGTGCTCTGTAGAATGACATCTAGAGTTTGCTTGGCGTTATTCGATTGTGGAGGATTGCTAGGCAAACAATCGCATTTGCTCCGAAGTTTCTGCAGCTTTGTGCGCAAAACAGACGACAACGACTTCACGGATGTATCGTCAAATATTTGTTTGAGGACTGCAGACGATAGATGAAGGAGTCTACTCAGACCAGGTTGTCCATCAGCGACTACGAGAATAGAAGCCACGTTACAAATGTGTTCGTAAATAGCTTCCATATGCCCTGAATTTGAGTTGTAGAGGAAATTATAGATGGTGCGAAGTGGCCGTTCGTGAGCGGCTGTGAAAGTGTTGCGACGGGCAATTACCAGGAGGAAAGGTCGCAACAATGACTGCCAGTGCCAGACTTGCTGCTGAGGAGCCTTTGGGATGCCATCAATCATCTCTTTGATGCGCTCTAGACCTTCGTCGGATGCTAATTTTCGAATTGTGTTGAGGTGTATGGCATCCTTTGCGTTGGCCAGCTTCAAGGCAGTTTGAAACAGTTCCGGCAAATCTGGGCCAAGTGGCTTAGCAGGACCTTTTCGCATGAAGCTGGGAACCGGGAAGAGTTGGTTGAATCGGTGGATGATAAGCTGCAGATCACTATTGTCACTGGATGCAGCTGGACGTGGCGCAAGCGCAGAGGCGCCGCTTTGTGGCGATGGTGTTGGCGTTGGTAGCATTGTGACAGTGGTGCCTTTGGCTCGAGGACAGATTGAAATGATTGCAGAGGAATCAAGACATGGTGTCGAGAGGTCAGAAACTTGAGAATGGCCTGTTGGTGTGTTGAGAAAGACCACGATCGCCTAGCAGGGTGTTTTCAGAGAGTTGCGGTCATCACAGTAGAACCCCGGAGGATGAGATTGTTTGCAATCAACCGCGATTTTGGGTGGAAAAGTGCGTCAAAAGGCCACGCAGTTGGCAGGTGTGAAAACTACAGCGAGTGGTTGCCTGGCCGCGGCGCGTGCTCTCGAGCAACAATTGATTGCTGTTTGTGGTTTGATTATACGAGTGGAATAATCGCACGCGGTATGCCTCACAAGCGATGTGCCCAGCGGTTTTCCGCTTACTCGTTCAACGATCTGCCACAATAATCAACAGATATGTCTAAATCAATTATATACAGTACATTTCGTCTGGATTATGCACTACAGCAAATCTGTTGGCAGGATCATGCAATCAACGACGACTGCTAATCGGTGCACTGGTTACGCAGTGTTTTGTTACAAAGAACGCACTAACAGAAACGTCACAGCTAGAATGTGAAGCCATGATACTATTGGGATCGAATACTTGTCTGTATAGATAGGCAGACTTCTCGTTATGTTTGAGACATGAATCTACTTCGCGACTGCTCTAAATTGGACTCATTGTATCAAAAGAGACCATGCATCATCAGGTTCATCGATTACGATTGAGCCCGAACAAACGCTTTGAGGCCATCAGCGTCAAGATATGCAACCCGATCATTCGCGTGTTGTTGATTTACACAGTGATCAAGATCATCCGGGATTGTCCAAGGGAACCCTGGCATATACATCCATATCATCCTCATTGACTTTTTTATCCTCGGACAGTCTGTTTTTCCAGCTCAGCACTGACGCTGGGTTTGGATTATAGTCTGTATGAATCATGTCGCAAGTTGGCACTTGACTACTACTTCATCCGACTTCCGGCAATGTCTATCTGCCGCGAACTTAGGTATCCCCCTGCTTCTAGTCTCGTCTCTCGATTGAGACTGTCCATCACTGCTTCAGCACAAACCAGTCATGTGCGAGTCACAATTTGAGACGTACTATGCAGGGCTCCCGAATAGTCTGATAAGAAATATTGAATTGCTGTCTAATGTTGGGTTTGCGTCAATGCTTCTTTTTCATTACTTTACAGGTTCGACTCAACGACGGGACTCGGGTAACCCTTGGTTACCCAGCGGAAAGTATAGCAAGGCATCATGGTATTCGTGCCTCGAACGAGTTCCTGTGGGCTATAGAGTGGAATCTTTCCTAATTTGTATAATTATCCAAGTATGCTGACCTAGGAAGCATATCTTTTGTCGACAATAAACCACAAGTCGGACTGTTGAACTGATACATCACTTCAATGATGATAGTATCTTGGAATACTGTATTTCAGATCCCTTGTCGTGTCCCCTGCATCTGGTTGCCTCGCGCTCAACTCAAAAAGCTGCCGAAGTGTTTGCATTTCCAGCTGTACATTGATGCATTGGCTAAGATCTGAGTCTTCCTATTGCTTTTCCCTTCAATTGAGCAATATCCTAGATGCAGCATCCATAGAAGAGACTTTGATCTGTAAGACTTTGCGCCACCAAGCAAGACGCCCAACCCCACACATCTGGGCCTCAATTTGCTGCGCGATTTTGCCCTATGTGTCATGAGATTCGTGCCGGATCCGAACGTGATCGTGACTACATATGATGTTATTGCCTTTTGTGGCGTGATCAGGGGCGGTAGAGTTGTTGCAGTACCTGAGTTCGGCCTCTTGCAGCACATCCCGAGCCGGGACGGACAGCATTTCTCTCGGCGAAACGGCGGAAAGGGACTAGTGCCACCTTTGTGCCGATATCCTGCGATTCCTCATTCATCGTACATCCATCCAATTTGGTAAAAGTGTCGTAGATGAACCGCGAGTATATACCTGTCGAGCCTGTATATGCATGCAAGTGGCCGCCCTCCTGTATGCATGACCTCTGGTAATGCTTGTGGTTGGCTTACCCCAAAGCCACCCAGCCGTTGTTCAAGTCTGGAATTACAAACCGTTGCCTTTTCAGAGCTTCAGCCCTGTATACATTATCCATGAGCCGTACGCCTTAACAACCTTAAAATGAAGGTGGACCCCAGCCTGCAATTACCGCCCCAACGGCCAAAGGGGAATTGAAGTGAGGGGTCCCGCCCAGAAAGGCGTTTTGGCGTCTCTGAGTCTATACAAGAAGAGCTAAGTTCGTCTCACTTGTACGGCCTGTCAACGTCTCGACGTCTATAGCTTGTTGATCCAATGCCGCGGTATGTCACTGCCAAACCTTAAGCGGCGATTCTTTGCCGGCACCTGTCGAACTTATGCGAACATGCTCTGGGCATGCTAGGAAATGTAAGATAACTCCACTCATTCACCACTACTACAGTCAGCGACCATGGACTTTTGTATCACGAGGCTGACTACCTTAGCGTAACGGCAGAAGCCGATTGAAGAACAGCATCACGTCACGATGTCCTTTAGAGTCGTTTTTCGTTGACGCTGGAGGAAGTTTTTGAGAGCATGAGTACGTGAGATTCGGTTGAATGCAAGGTTAACATCTATTGAAACTTAAAATTGGACTCACTCCTTACGGCTTCCGGGTCGATCCCCAGGCAAGACGGCTCCTTCATGTCAAAGTGTAGGCGTCTGTCAAGCCAGATACTTTGGATACTTGGTTTCTAATGCAGCATTTTGCGTTTGTGCTGAAACTTGCATCACGAAAAAGGGCGACCAATTTCCCCGCCAAAAGAAAAGCAAGAAGCACTGTAAGAGTATGTACACGATTATAGACAGCAGAAACGGGTATATAAGCCAATATAGTCTTCCGGGGCAAATCGCATTAGGATCACTAGGCAAGCTCCTCGTAGCATCCTACCACATCCTACTGTTTTCTTGTCAACAACTTCTTTCTAGCGAGAGGGCTCGACAATGCTTGCTCAAGCCTTCGCTCTCCTCGCTGCGGCCGGCGTGGCTGTTGGTCAACAGGTTTCCAACACAGCGACCAACACCCAGGCCGTTGATCAGGCAGCTGCCACTGCCCTGACTGAGTCACCGACCTCCTATGTAAAGGGCAAGCTTTTCGACCGCATCATTCAGATTTACTTGGAGACCACGTACTATGACGAGGCAGTGGCCAACCGTAAGTTCTAACGTCTCTTATTACCAAGGACGGCGCTTACAAGGAATTATAGCGGACTGCGCTTCACTCTATCAGAAAGGTATCCTTCTGACCAATGAGTACGGAGTCGGCGCTCCCAGTCAGCCCAATTACATTGCCCCAGCCAGTGGTGATACCTTTGGCCTCAACAGTGACAGTTTCCTCGAGGTTGATAGGAACATCTCTACCATTGTAGACCTGCTCGAGGATAAGGGTATCAGCTGGGGTGACTACAACGAGGGACTACCCTACACTGGCTTCAATGGCTTCGAGTACAGCAATCCGATCGAGGGAAACTATGCTCGGAAGCACAACCTTCTTCAGCGCTTCAGATCTGTCACAGATTATCCTCGCCGTCAGGCTCAGATCAAGAACTTTACCTTGTTAGTGAACAAACTCCATCCCAAACCCCATCCCATAAGCCACACATCTAACTGAGCTCAATCACTAGGTTCTATGAGGACATTCAATACAGAAGACTCCCGCAGTGGGTCTTCATCACACCCAACTTGTACAACAATGGACACGACACCAACAGTACAGTCTCTTGCAAGTGGGTCAGCGGATTCGTGAATGACTTGCTTCAGGACACCTACGTCAACAAGAATACTCTCATCTACGTCACCTGGCAGGCCAACGGTGAATATCCCGAGCTGCGCAACCACGTTGCCGGTATCCAAGTAGGAAGTGCCATTCCCCCTCAGTTTATCGGCTACAAGGATCCTTACTACTACAACCACTACAGCGAGCTCTCCTCCGTCGAGGCCAACTGGGGCTTGCACACCCTGGGCCGCTGGGACGTGGGCGCCAACGTCTGGTCAGTTGTTGCCAAGAAGACGGGAGACAAGGAGCGCCTGTGGAACGAGTACATTGCCAAGGACCCGTTCGAGTACTACTACTGGAACCAGAGCTACGGCGGCGTCTTCAACAACTACAAGTACACGGACCACGAGTTCGTCGCGCCCAACGTGAACCTGGTGCACAATGGCCGCTCCGTCCTGCCCCAGATCAAGCAGACCTGGTACGGCTCCAGGCTGCCCGACTACTACAGCGACATCATTGAGCTGCCCGACGACTTCCACCCGCCCTGCGGCTTCCAGGTGCCCATCCCCTGGCAGCCCGCCGACCCCATCATGACGCCTATTAGCGTCTACCCGCCTGAGGACTACGCGACCCCGACTGGTGACTACTACATTCCCACCATCTGCCGCACACAATACACGAGCCCAACGTTCACTACCAAGCCGACTGTCAAGCCACCACCACCTCCACCACCGAAGCCACAACCTCCCAAGCCAACCGTGAAGCCCCAGCCAAAGCCCCAGCCAAAGCCCCAGCCAAAGCCTCAGCCAAAACCTCAACCCAAGCCTTCGCCCAAGCCCCAGCCAAAGCCGGAACCCAAGCCAGGCAACGGCAACGGGGGCAACTTTGGCGGTGGAAACCAGGGAGGCAACT